>JBBMKA010000030.1:5434048-5453056 GCA_037833695.1 Sechiopsis laciniata | reverse complement strand
TTAAAAAAAAATTATTAATTATTTGTTAATTTTTTAATTTAAATTTAATTAACTAAAAAAAATTGTAAAAAAAATTTTACAACTCTTCTTACAATAACCTGCACCCCAAACACCGTTTATCGTAACCCCTCTTATAATAACCTGCACCCCAAACACTGTTTATTATAACTCACCGTTTATCATAACCCTCCGTTTATCATAACCCTTCGTCTACAATTACATAACCGGTGCTCCAAACGCACCCTAAATGGTGATCCAACTCTATCTATTTACACATAACAACCAACCCCATCATAATCTTTTTTTTTCTTACCCCTACCAATTCTGACGTACGAGTGGCAGGCACGTGTAATGCCGGTGGGAAATGAAAATAAAATAAAATAATAATAATTCCATAATAATAATAATAATAAATAATTCCTTAATAACAATAATAGGGAAAAAAATGAGAAGGAAAAAAAGGGGCCAGTTGGTTTCCCAGCTGGAAGGTTTTGGTTTAGTAGAGATGGTGATGGAGATAAATAGTTAATTGTTTGGTACTCTACAAACATGGATTTGATTGCCCCTTTTGTTGCTTTCTTTCCTCTTCCCATTTCTTTCTATTTTAACAATCATTCAATTTGTTCTCTTTCTTTCGTGTTTCAAGTCAATTTTGAGTTTAAAGTTCGTTGGATTTTGCTTTCTTATAGTTTGAGACATTCGATCGTCTCCATTCTCTATTTCGTTTTGTTTTAGGACATCTTATATAACGATGACACGTTGTTTATTTTAGTCGTCACTTTTTTTTAAAAGTTCTTTTTCTTTTTACAGTTTGGTTAAATTATATACTTTTTTTTTTAAATAAGAGATTTAAAAATTAATAAATATATGTTTTGATTAGATATTTTAAGATATTAAAGTTATTATCTATACTTTTTTTTATATATAATTTTAAATTATTTTCTAGCATTATTTTTTTAGTATTTAGTTTTCCAATAAAAAAAATCTTTATTATTAGTCTTTTTAAATAATTTTTAAACTTTTCCTAAAATGAAAATTATTTTATTGTTATGTTTCTTCAAGTTTGATAAAAACTAGAATAAGAACCAATTTACAACTTTATTAAAATTATTGCATTAAATTTAGATATTTAAAGTTGTACTAGACCAAAATACAATTATTATATATTACTATGTTTCCTTAATATCAATAAAAACTAGTTTTTTTTTTTGGGGGGGGATGGGCAGGTGGTCCTTCTAAATAATTAAATATTTATTTTTCCTTTAAATTTTAGATGTGGGATATTATCAAAGCAATTTAGTGGAGTAGAATATTCTAAATTTGAACCATTGATGCTAAGAGTATTATGAAATATATCACCATTAAATGACAAATGTCTGTTTGTATTTACTTATTCAATGAACTACAAACATATGGTTCACAAATTTTCTTAATTCTAACTTCATGAAGAACTAAGGTGTGTAATTTGATTTTGTTGTTGGGTCATACGATTGCCTTTTTAGATATCCTAGGAGACTATTTACGGAAATTGTACTACCGGTTTATGGTATGTTATAACATTTTACAATGAGTACAAAAGTAACGTTCTCTCTTTGGGGCTCGTTGTTTGTCATATTTAAAGAGGATTTGGTTTATGCAGTTATATTGAAGAGTTATTATGAGTAGTTAAAAATTGAGAGTTGTAGCTAAAACTTGTTTGAATGTGGTTTTTGTGTAGAAGACTTAGAATCAAAACCTTGTTTGAATGTACATTTAAAATGAGTAATTATTTTGAGTAGTTAAAAAAGTAATGATTAAAAATGAGTGGAGGAGAATGTCTTCGAGGTAGGTGGAGGAGGATCCATTAACGATTAGATCTGTGATCGACAATGAGAAAGCTCATAAGGTACTCACTCTAATTGAAAGAAATCAGCAATTACTTGAAGTCGTCCACATGAATAGAGACTCTACGTACTACTAGGTCGGTAAAAGTCTCGTGTTCATCCTATTAACTGTTCAATTGAGAGAAACAAGTAGTTGAGACTAAGGATTCCAAGACAGGTTTCATTGAGAAATTCCTGTTTCGCGCTTAAAACTAGAATACCATTCAAACTATCCCGGTGCCACAACCTAAGGACGGGCCAGTGGTGCCTCGGGTATAGGGGAGCAAAACTTCGATTTTTCAAATTTTTTTAAAAAAGATGATGATTTTGAGATCGAGTACCAAAGACTACCCTTGAAATTGAAAATTTGAGGTCCATTATTTAAAAGGAATTATTGAGATGGAGCCATATAGACACCTTTCAAGGCCGAGTTCAAAATCCAAGTGACAACTACGTTATTATTATGAGTCCATGAAGCAAATGATGAACCAGTAGAAGGCATGAGAGTTTCATCAATAAAGCCAAGGCTTATTGCAAAATAGGCAGACAATAAGCATAGATCTACTCCATGTAAGTAAATGTCTTCTCTAAGAAGTGTGAACATAATGACAAGATTCAAAGTATCATTACGATGAAGAAATAGGGATTCTAAAAAGTATCATCGAAAATCTGATAAAAAATTAGTCGGAACTATAGAAGATTCAAGTTTCATCGCTCTTATCTACCAATATCATATAAGTAGGAAAACTTGTGTAAATGATACTCAGCATTATAATTACATCAAGATGGTGTAATTCATACAACAATCAATAAAATACTAATGACATTTACAATAATAACATCTAGCCCTATAAAATTCTATTCTAATATAGCATGTGGGATATCTTGAGTATGTACATATATACATATATACATAAAATTGAAAATTGAAATTATATATATCAAATTTCCCTTACTTGATTTGTTTCTTTGTTTTCTGTCACACATTACTTTGCCACCTAGCAACCATCTCACTACACTTTACCCCCACATATTTCTATTAAATTTCGAACCCCACTCTCCAAATATATATATATATATATTGAAATGATATTCCCATAAATATTTACATATCCTTCAATTCATTTAATTTTTCGTATTTATTATTTATGATGTTGACCCAAACACGTCTTCTCCTATAGAACTCATAAAATAAAAACTTATATATTTAAGCTCATATCAATTCCTTATTTTGTATCAGATTGTAAATATCAATTATTTCCCCAAAAATGACTACAAAACAAACGACTTTAATGAAATTTTGTAGATCACTAAAATTCATGTAAAATATGAAATTAATTTCGGTGATGACGTTGATTAATTTGCTAAAGTATAATACATGACTTTTTAATTAATTTTATTTTAGGAAATAGTAAAAATTGCACGCTACGCTATTGATGGGTTGGATTTAAAGAGACCTTTGGCCTCGATAAATGAAATGGAAGCAAAGTGTAGGGACTAGGGATTAGGAATTAGGGCACCCACCCATTTAATTCTCTCAAATCTAAATTATTATTAATTAGCCACTCTAAATCTCATCATATTTTATAATATAAAAATTACTTTAATAAATTTGGGATTTGGTTTCATTAATTGAAATTTTGTAACATGGTTGCCCATCTTTTTGCATGTCTTTGTGCTATCTTTTTTAGAGGGTTTTATTCCTCTTTTTATTGTCTCTCCTTTATTTGAAGATGATATATGAACTCTATTGGTTTAGGTGAATGAAGTGAAATTGATATAATTTTTTCTCAAAGAAAAATCTCTATTTAACAACTATGGTAAGTTTTTGTTTTTGTGCTTTGTTTTTTGAATTTAGAGGTGTTTTGGGAACATCCATAGTAGTTATTTAGATAATGATGGTTAGCTCACACTCAATATCTAGAGTTTTATAATAATTAATGAAGTAAAGAGTAGACATCTCGATCATTTAAAAAAGATCGTACGACTCAATAATCATTATCGTTCAATTTATCAATTCATCAACACTCTAAATTTTTCTCACTAAAAGTGTGTTTTAATTTGAAGTGGAGTGGAGAAGAGTAGAAGAGTTTATGGTAATTTAAGTAATTAATTACTCGTTTGACAATTGATATAAGCAATGGTTTGAATAATTAACTACTTGTTTAAGAATTAATTTAAGTGATAAATTTGATGGAGCATTTCATGCCGAATTTGATGAATGATTAAAGATGATTGTTTACCATCAAATACAAACAAGAGATTCTAAAAAGTGGTTGATTACCATTCTACTTCTACAAAAAAAAAAAAAAAAAAACACAACCTAATTTTTATATGTACTACAAAATCAAACAATGATAACTTATATAACCATTTTTATATGTACTACAAAATCAAACGATGATAACTTCTAAACTCAAAAACACCACTAATCTATTTTTACACTTTTAAACACAAACAATAAAGAAGGAAAGAATCAATTTATAGTAATTCCATATCAAAAATGATTTTCCTATCAATTTTATTGACAATTAAATGGTTGTTCGTGAAATTAAAGAGATATTTTTGATAAAAAAAGAAAAATGAAAAAGGGAAGTTAATAAATGGATGAGAGTTATAACATAGATAATGACAGGAAGAAATGGGTTATGAATCTGAGCTGTCAATCACGCGTGGCATATACTTTGATTTGGACCCTCCACTGTTACTCTCCCACGTGGTCATCCTATAATTTTTTTTTTTTTTTTTTTTTAACAAAAATGAATTATTATTATTATTATTATTATTATTATTATTATAAAGTTTTGTAAAGAATAAAATAAACCTTGTAAATTACGCAAAGCGTTAGAATCTACCTCGTTTTAAAAGCTTAGCAAAACTTTGTTGTATCCACCGTTACGTCCCTTTCATCATACCAATTCTTTGACCAAACCAATTCACCAAATCTTGACCATTCATCACTCTTTCAATAAACTATATAATCTAACCTCATTTATTTTACATGTCGCTATAACGTTGCTCAAAATAAATTTGAGGCTCGAGTTGGTAAATTTGGTCCATATATAAGTTACTTCTGACTCGTTGAAGAACAAGTATTTTCGCGGGAGAAATTATGATTATGTTAAATTAGATTAATATAATGAATATATGTAGTGTTATTGTGTCGTGGTTGATATTATATTCTTAACTCAAAATGAAATGTTTGAATTCTCATCTCACCTTACACATTTATTTATAAAATATGAATTTAAAGTTTATTTTCTTGTATTTGAATTATTCTTCGAATTAGGTTTACTTTTTGCACTCTTTATTTATTTATTTATTATTATTATTTTTTTTGCATTGCTAACTCAAAAATCAAATTTGTATTAGATGAGATTCTAAATTCAATTTCGAAATTATTTTGTTCTCACTTATAATTTAAAGGAAACAAACTTTCTTTTATTTTTCTTTTTCATATTCTATGAAAGAGCACAATCTTTTTTTTTTTTTTTTTTGGGAGTTTGGGATCCATTTTGGAATTTTGAGCATTCAATAAAAGAATATGATAATTCTAGTAAGAAGAGGAAATATAAATGTACAGTCAATGAGTTAACACCACTAGTTGATTGTTCATATACGATGTATAGACTATTTTCAATGTTAGAAAGTTTATTATATCACAAAAAAGAAAAAAAAAATTATGAAAAACTTTAAAAAGTACACCTAAACATTTCAATACCAACCTTGTAATATCAAAATCTATATGTAGACTAAATTATCTCTTAGTTTTTCGTTCATCACATTCTTAAGCACTAAATTACTTCATGACAGTATATATAAATTGAATCATTAATTTTTTAATAAAATATGATAAACATAATTTTAGATTTTTTAATTATATGTTTTAATGATTTGTCATGTTTGGATAGAGGATTAGCGAAAATTTGTTTAAAATTTGGGCCAACCTCATAGAACAATTTTAAGCCAACAACAGTTGTTGAGTGACATTAATGTATACTAACGGCTAAAAGATCTTGGGTTCGAATTTCCCACCCATAATTATTGTAATCTAAAAAAAATATAACAATTTTAAAAATTCTATAATTTTTTAAAAACATAAAAACTTCCTAACCCATCATAAACTCTTTCACGACATCACTTCTATGTCAATAAAATTCTTCATTGTAAATCAAGATTTATATTATAATTATTCATAACTTCTAATTCAAATGAGAATATTTTTGCAACAATTATTCCCAATTATTGATTTTAGAAAGTTTTTACTATAATTTTTTTTTTTTTTTTTTTTTTAATTGCGATTGAAATTTGAAGCCGATTTAATGTGTTTTTTAAGATTTTTGTGTGTGTGTTTTTGCTTTGTGTATTCACATGCGTTGCATCGCAATTTATGTTGAACTGACAATCAAATTACTGAACGAAAAAGTGAGGGAAGAAAAATAAAAAATTAAAATAAATGAGCATTAAATAAAAAAACTACCAGAGTTAAAAAGCTGTTTGCCATTTGCCACTCATCGTCAACTGCTTTTTCTCTCTCTGTTTTTTGTAATAACCAACCAAAAAAAAAAAAAAAAAAAAAAAAAAAAAATCCAAAGTCTTTCACTCTTTATTAACAACTTTTTTTTTCCAACTTTTTCAGTCTTAAAAAAAATTAACTTTTTTTTCCCCTTCTTTTAGTTACTTTCAATGAAGAGAGAAAAATGGTTAAACTAAGATTAGTTATGGACAATTCTATCTAATAACTTTATGAAAAAAGTGGACAATCTTCTTTAATAAAAAGTAATAGATTATTACTACTACAAATTTGGAAAAAAAGTCAAATAGATCAAACCTATTAAATACAAAATCAAAAGTTAAGAGTTTAAAAAACAAAAATTCATAGTTTAAATTTAGTACGAACTTTCAAATTTGAGTTGAAAACATTATGGAATATAAAAAATGTTTAAAATTGCAATAAGATTAATAAGTCAACTACATTAGTTGTTCTCATGATCTTTCATCATGAATTCAAATTCACCTCACAATAATGATAATTGAACAAAAAAAAAGTCTCATAATTAGTTAATCTTCAAATTTTTTATCACACATGTCTATAAACTTCTTAAAATAAAATGAACTAATAGATATAAATTTAATTGATAAGTTTCTAAGCACACAAATTAAGCTTGTTTATAGTATTTTTCATTCTTTAATGACGAAATTGAATTTTTTGCTAAATTAAACAAAAATGATAATAATTTGAAAGCTATTTTTTTTTATTTTTAAAAACATATATACAAAGTAGATAAAATAACAATAAAAGTTGTACTAATATGTATAATTAACTTTAATATTTTTTTTGTTTCTCAAAAAAAAAAAACTTTAATATTTTTTGTCTGATAAATTATTAAATTGAAAAAAAGCAACATTCAACAAACACCTATATAACAAAAAAAAAAAAAGAAAAAAAAAAGAAAGATGCTTTTTAAAAAATTGATGGATTTTTTCTTTTATTTTTTAAAAAGAGTTGATGGACTTAAATAGACATTGTACGAAAGTTGGAGGAGCAAATTGTAATTTAAAGTTTCTCAAAAAAAAAAAAAAATTGTAATTTAAGGAAATAAAAAAAAAAAAAAAAACTTCCGCCTCCGTCATTTAATTCACCCATCTGCCACATCCTTGTCCATGTCCCACTTTCTTCCCCAAATATATATATATATATAAATATAAAAAATTAATCTTCTTCCCCAAAAATATTTACTATGTTCTTCGCCATTGATTCCAAGCTAAATCCTCTCCATCAATAATTCTTCGTTTTGTTTTTTTGGATTATGGATTCTTTCCATTTCCAACAATTTCTTAATTTTTCTTCTTCTTCTTCCGATTGACGGGCGGATTTCAGAAGCATTAACGATGACGGCACAGGGGATTTCAGAGAGAAAAAGATCGAAGAGCAGAACGATGAAGGTCAAGGAAATGCATCCACTCTGCTGCATCTCCGTCGAGAGTTTCGGAATCGGCGGATGCGGCGGCGACGGAGGTCATCGCAAGTCGTCGGAGACGGCGGTGACTCCTCTCTCGAGGACGAAGAGCATGCCGGCGAGTTTGGCTGCCTTCTCCTCCGATGGATCTGATGGGAATAATAATAATAATGTCGCGATCAGATCATGCCCGCCGGGATCCAAATCCACCGTCGCTGGAGTTCTTCATAAGTGGACTAATTACGGCAAGGGATGGAGATCCAGGTGGTTTCTTCTCCGCAATGGCGTTTTGTCTTATGCGAAGATTCGCCGCCCGGAGAATCTCGATCTCCTGGCCTCGAACGACGACGTGAGACTGATCGGAGAGATTTCGAAGGGCGATGAGAAAGGTGGAGGGCGGCGGAAGCATCAGAAAGCGGTGGGAGTTGTTCATCTTAAGGTATAAAGAAGTTTAAATCGAAATTGGGGGATTATGATTTTGTTTATTTATTATCAAAATTAGGGATTAGGGATTGTAGTTTAGATTAAGAGGAATGAAATTAAGAAAATAGTTTTGGTTTATCATCAAAAATCAAAATGTTTACACAAAATCACAATCTGGGTTGATCTGATATGATTTGATGATTTGATGATCTGTTGCTGAGCAATGTGATATATTATGCATTTTAGGCCAAAATTTGGCGTCAAGGAGATATATAGCTTGTGTTTCATTACCATTCATGGCATTTTGTTTTTTGATTTTTGGTTTTCTCTGAAAATGTATTTCTCTGTTTCTCTTTCCCTCTGAGTCTGATTTTGCCAGATACTCAGTGGGGAGCTTTGAAATCTGAGCAAAAAGGGAACGCGTGAAACCACAGGTTTATAGCATTGTTCATCATGTTTCTTCTTGCATTTACTCTCTGTGATGAATTTAATCGCAAATTTTCAAAAACTGGTTGTTGATGTCTAGTGGGTCACATCCACAGGTGGATTAGGGTACCGTTTTTGTATGTTTTTGGTGATGTTTAGGGTCAATATCCATGAAAACTGATGGATGTTCTTCATTTCCTACTTTCTTGAAAATTTCATTCTTTTGTTGGATTTCAAAACTTCATCCATCGTTATCCTCATCTTTCCCCCCTGCAATCCAAAAATTCTACCCTGAATTTCACCTTTTCCCTCTTTTCTTTTCTTTTTACTGTTTCTGAGATTGGTTTCATTTCAATTCACCTCAATGTTTCTTGTATGGACGTCTTCCGTACTTGTAGATGCAGATGCAAATGCTTCATGTTTTTTCACCTTTTTTTGAAACTTTCCCCCCCTTTGTTGTTTTTCATTGATACATTTTTTTTTCTAATTCCTACTTTAGCCGACAACTCAAAAAGAGAGATAAAAGATACTATTGAAGAACCGTGTTTTTGTTGATGCCAGTTTTTTTTCTATCACTTAGGTAGTGTTAACTTAGGGCACTAGTTGAGTTTTTTGAAATGAAGATTATTATAGCATAGATTAAGATAAGAGTTGATTGAGATGCAGATTATTATAACATAGTTGTGATATACGATGTTTGAGATACATATTATCATAAAGAGAAGAGAAAATGTTAACTCTCAATATTGGTTATGTGAAACGACATGGGAGGTTATGTGAAATGGTGACTTGGGTTTGGATCAACTTACCGATTATTATAACCGACATGCCAAAAATGGGTTGGGTTATCATAACCTAATTCCCCAAACGTTATATTTCTTCTTTTGGGTATGACCATTTGAAGAGTTTAAGTGAGTTATTGGGTAGGTTTTGTACTTCCCTCCAGCGGAAGTTACTGAACCTTGAGGTTTGGTTATGGGAGAGCAAAAATATAAGAATGCGTTTTATAATGGCCTTGACTTTCTTGAATGTATCATTTTTCTAATATCTGAAATTTGTTAATACAGATCACATCATTTCGAGAGAGCAAGTCTGATGATAGGAAGTTTTATATAAGCACTGCTACAAAGACTCTTCATTTGAGAACTAATTCAAAGAGTGACCGAGCGGCTTGGATTCAAGCTCTGGCATCTAGTCGCAGCATAGGTCCACTTACGACGTTGAATTATAATCTCTCCCCCACGCCGAGTGATTTATCAGTATCGACTGACAGGCTGAAGAAGCGTTTAATTGAAGAAGGAATCAGTGAAACTTTAGTAGAGGATTGTGAACAGATAATGCTTTCCGAATTTTCAGAAATTCAAGGGCAGCTTCAAGTTCTATGTGAAGAGCGATCTAACTTGCTTGATACAATCAGGCAGCTAGAGGTAAAGTATTCTTTTGTAGCCTTTAACATTCTTTGCATTGATTAGAGGACGATCCTTATCGCTTTAGACACTCTATTGTCTATTCATCATTATCATCTCGGGACTTTCTTATTCGCATGCATCCTAATGTTGGATATTTGGGGTTAGTTCCACTACAGGATATATAATTGATCAATTAATGGAATATGTATATTCACATAACCATCTAACTTAAGCTGATATCTGGTTAAGCAAATTCTTTCAATAGATTACATCATGTAGGATATATATAAAGGGTTGATCTATATATTAACTATGTTAAGTGCATAGATATATTTGAGTTTAACTGGGGAAAGGATATATATACTGTTTTCCCTTTGAGGCACCAACGTCTTTGTGTTTGGTGTTTAATGAGTCCAGCAAGGGTCATTAAGTTGATTCTTGGTTCAATTCACATAGTTTTAGTGTTTGTTCCTGATATTAGATTTGACCGTTTTTTATACAGGCTGCTAGTTTTGAAGCTGAAACTACTGGAATGAATGATCGAGAATTTCAACTGACGAAGCATGATCTCTCCTCTGAAGAACGTGGAAAATATAGTGGTTCTTTCTCTTCTCTTTTCTTCTCTTTATTTGATTGAACGCTGCTTTAAATGTACCCTCGTTGCAGTTTGTGTGGTATATGTTAGGTATGTATAAATGTCAACGCTTTCAACCAGAGGAAGATTGTGCTGGTTAAGATTATACAAATATAGTTTTCGTTCATTTTTAAAAGCATGCTGGATGAAATTTGGAAACTTATAGGATCTTGAAGGATAAGGAAAGAACATTCTTCAATTCTCTCTCTCTGGCTATCTCCCCTAGTTGATCCACAAAATTGTTTTGGCGTGAGGATTTTATTTTATTTTATTTTTTCTTTTCCTCTCTCTCTCTCTCTCTCTCTCTCTTATTTGTTCATCATATCAAATTTCTTTTTTGTTATAAGACAAATTGATCCAATAAATTATGCTTTCGTGTTAGCTCTCAGTTTTCATTCAACTTTTAAAAAATATGGTTTGATGTTGTTGTGATTTGCATAAAGGATGTTGGTTAAGTTGGTAGACGTGCGGATTTTACATGTAATCATAAATGGATAATGGATAACTGTATTAATCTCAAGTATGCATAAACTGTTATAAGGAATTTATCAAATGAAACATTGCTAGATGTGCGGTTTGGGTGTATTAATTACTTGTATCTTGTTTGTAGAATGCAGCACCACGGAATCATCAGATGATATTGAGAAACAAGAGCTGGAGGAGGAGGTTTCGGACGAAGACGAAATGTCCTTTCATGACTCCAGAGATTCTTTCTCTGAAAATTATGTTGATGGCAGGCCATGTAGAGTAGGTGGTTTAGATGATGGAGTTAATGATAGTAGTAAGGCTGAAAGTCGTTTGATTGACAATGCTTCACATATTCAAAGGCGTAAACATCTTCCTGATCCAGTGGAGAAGGAGAAACGAGTCAGCCTTTGGTCAATGATCAAAGACAATGTAGGAAAAGATCTGACAAAAGTATGCCTGCCTGTTTACTTCAACGAGCCGATATCATCGCTGCAGAAATGCTGTGAAGATATGGAGTATACATATCTATTGGACCAGGCATACGAGGAAGGAAAACAGGTGAGCTTATTGGAAGATAAAAGCTTCTCACCAATCTTGGTATGCATGGAAATGAAAGTAGAATTGGGAACTTGTTTTATGTGCAGGGAAATAGTCTACAAAGAATTCTGAATGTCGCAGCATTTGCAGTTTCGGGGTATGCTTCGTCGGAAGGAAGGCATTGCAAACCATTCAATCCTCTGTTGGGGGAAACTTATGAAGCCGATTTTCCAGAGAAAGGGATTCGGTTCTTTTCCGAGAAGGTGAATGGAATGAAAAGTTGTATGATTATAATATGATGAGATATGCTTATAAAAGTAATTGGAAAATGGATGTGTGTTTATGTAGGTGAGTCACCACCCAACTCTGATAGCATGCCATTGTGAAGGGAGAGGGTGGAAGTTTTGGGGAGATAGCAACCTTCAGTCCAAATTCTGGGGAAGGTCAATTCAGCTGGACCCTGTTGGGGTTCTCACACTTCAGTTTGATGATGGTGAAATCTTTCAGTGGAGCAAGGTATGTGAACCAAAACCCCACACCAAAGTCTGTTTTACTTTTGTTCGGGTCATTTATTAAGAAGCCCTGCTTTCGAGAGGCTCTAGTGCTTCATTTTATGTATAAATCACGAAGAGAATTTAGAGTGAATACCGGTCAATATTCAAGAAAATTAGTAGAAAGTTTCGAGATTGGGGGATATGTTGTCAAGAAAATGGATTGGGGGGTTACATTCTGAACAGCAGGCATTCTACTTCACAAGTTTCTAGATTTCTTCTAATTTACGTGATTAGTATCATAAATCTCATTTTATGATTGCTTTTAGGTAACAACAAGTATCTACAATCTCATCCTTGGGAAAATATATTGTGATCATCATGGAACCATGCACATACGCGGTAATAGGGATTATTCATGCACCCTCAAGTTCAAAGAGCAATCTTTTCTCGACCGAAATCCTCATCAGGTTTGTACTTGATCTTCTGTAGTGGTTTTCATCCTGTTTTCTTTAACAAGATTGATTCAAATCTATTTTACATCTGTGTAGGTTCACGGATATGTTGAAGATGTTGCCCGGAAAAAAGTTGCTACGTTGTTTGGGAAGTGGGACGAGAGCATGTATTATGTGAAAGGCAATGGGAATGTAAATTCGAAAAGTTGTGATGGTACTTTGTTGTGGAAATGCAGCGAACCGTCGCAGAATCCAACACGATACAACTTGACTTCATTCGCGATCACGTTGAATGAGCTGACACCAGGGCTCAAGGTATAGACAAATGAAATGTGTTGAAAAACGAGTCTTTTAGCATATGCATTTGCCTCTATACCCTTCTTTGTGTATCTCTAATTGTTTGGTATAGCTTTGTCTGATCCTGGATATTTGATCACGGATTAAAGGAGATGCTCCCTCCCACGGATTCCAGACTCCGACCGGACCAGCGACATCTAGAGAATGGCGAGTACGATAAGGCCAATGCAGAGAAGCTACGATTGGAACAAAGGCAAAGAATTGTATGTTGAGCTTTCTTTTCGATAACATTTCTTGATTTCTATCTCTGCTTTGCTTTGGTGATTGAATGTTGTTCATCTATTTCAGTCGAGGAAGTTACAAGAGGACGGTTGGAAGCCGAGATGGTTTCATCGAGAGGGCAAAGATGGATCGTTTAAGTATGTTGGAGGATATTGGGAAGCAAGGAAGGAAAGAAAATGGGATGATTGCCCAGATATATTTGGAGAATTGAATCAGGAGATTGGCGAATTAAGAGATTGAGGATTATCAGGATTCAGGTCAGTATTTTTCTTTCTTATTTGCAGTATAAGAAACTATGTTTTTTGTTCATTATTAAGTGAAGTTAAGAATACAATACAATCTAATATAGTTTAATTGGTTAAATATATGTCTTCAACCTAAGATCCCACATTTGTTGGTTTAGTTCTAAAAGAAATTTCCGGACTGCACAGGTATCAAATTCTCATAGATTTGAATAGTACATGGTCCAAATTGGGTTGTGTTAGAAGAATTTTTTGGACCAATTCAAACTTTAGAGTTGGTTGATCCGCCAATTTTCCAACTCTATATATTAGAGCAATTCAACCCAACCTATATATTTTCGGGTTTGGTTAGATTGAGTTATCGAATTGTAAACATCTTGTTTTTGCTCTTTAAAGTTGATCCGATAGCCCATGATATATGCAAAAAAAAGAAGAAGAAAATTACGAAGTTATTTATCTTATTAGGACATGTTAAGAATCTATGTTATTAATTAATCTTATGTACATATAATATTAATTTTAGTTCGAGCTTGGTTGACTTAAACCGAGCCAAAAGTTGGCCAGCTCAAGAACAACCCAACTAAAGAAAAAACCTGTTGTTTCTGATTTTATTTATTGAATGCTTGTTTTTGTTGGATTAATCTAAGTGTACTAGAGTTCTTTTTTTTTTTTTTGAGAAATTAGTTGGAGTGCATATTATTAAGTTAACATGCACTAACGAATATAAGTTCATTCTATTAAATGGGATGTCTAAAATTGGTTTAGATACAACACTGCAGATCATAGGGAGGTAGGATTAAACAAAGACCCTCGAGATCGATCAATGGACCAACAGCGAGAATCGGCCGATTGGAACAAGAAGAAAGATTTATGATTCAACCTTATGAAAATTGATATAATGATATCTATCTATGCCCATTTTTATGTTTAAATTGATGTTAAAATGTTTAGGTGTTACTGTTAGGTCATAGATAGAGCTTCACAAGGTGTTTGTAATCTCTTTCAGATGCAAAAGGGAGAATAGTAGATGTAACATTCTTGCTTTCCTCACTTCTCATCTGAATCTTTAATATTTTTTCCCCATATCTCAATAAACTCCTGCCTATTCTTCTATAATATCATTCATTTCTTATGCTTTTCCAAATTAAAAGTTATTAAAACATTGCGTAATTTCACACGATAGACAATAATAATTGATATATAGTTGAAACTATCGAAGAGTTGTCTCGTGGTCAAGAGAGCTTTGAGAAGTTATTTAGGAATTAATTTATTACAGCGATATATGTTTCGTGACAATAGTCGAGGTGTGTGTAAATTGACATGGGCGACATATATAAAAAAATGATATATGATTGACATAATAGTCATTTAAAAGGTCTCGAGTTTGAATGCACCAATCTTCAAATATTATAGTTGAACTAAAAAAACTATTACCAAAGAAATGAAAGCTTTATTTTTTGTACAACAATATTTGCGGGTTACATATTCAAACTTACGACTTCTAAGTTAAGGATATATGTTAATTATTGCTTTGCCTATTTTGACCAATAAATATGGAAGCTTGATTGTTAAAATGATATAATAGCACTTATCCTACTTTATAATTATTTTGCCTTTATTCTTTATTTTATAAAATATGTCACTTTTCTCATGGATATGTTTGGATGGAAGAAACATTGAGTAGTTTGAATGTGATGTCTGAATGAGTGGTTGCACGAAAACTATGATTGAATAAAGTTGTTTGAAGGATATAGAAACTGTGTTTAAATAAGAGTTTTTGAATATGTAGGATTGTAAGAAAATTTTGTTTGAATAAGAGTGTTTAAAGGAGAGGGTCGAATTTAGGAAGAATTCTGTTTTACTTTCTATATTTTAAAAACTCTTTTAGAGCTCGTTTGAAATTGTCCTTTCAGTTACATTTCATCAAATACCCACTGAGCTATGTTGCTATTTTGAAAACATAAACATGTTTTTCGAAAACAAAAAGCTATTATTCAACTCGAAATATAATAAAAATCAAATAACATGTTATGGAGAGACAAGAATTAATTATAGGAGGCAAGAAGTAAAAACTATTATTTTTGTTCCAATTATTAGAGCTTGGAGTAGCAGAGAAATGAAAAATAAACAATTTTAAATTACAAACAATTAAGAAACTAAACAATCCTTAAAAATTTGAAATCAAACAGGTTGACACAAAGGTGTTTCAATCTGTATTGTCCCTGAAATTGTTGCACTAAAAAAGATCCTAATATGCATTTATATAACCATTGATATTCTGTTTAAAATTAAAAAAAAAAAAAAAAAAAAAAAAACCCATTAATCTAATTAGATATATACTATATTGGTCTGTCAAATTTTTTTTTTTTTTTTTTTTTTTGAGGAATGGTCTGTCAACAATTATGTAAGAGGGATTGACAAAAATAATTTCATTTTAAGTTTGCTTCCCAAGATAGGGACAATAGCATGAGATTAATTGACAAGATTTGACCAAAAAATCCCAATACATCTTACATATTATGAATATAATAATAGTAATAATTAGTTATTATTCTCAATAAGCAAACCTCGAATTTGCTCATAAACAAAAACTTATAGATATTAATGAGTGGCAAATATTTAACGACTTTAATCATCAAACTGATTTTATGAGTATTCATGAGCTACCCCAAATTATTTTCTTCAATAAAAATGACAAGATTTGTGCTGCTGTCACCAATCAATGCCAATCAGTTGCTTTATGTTTTCATTATTATTATTGATATATGTTAGTGTCTTACTTTCCACCATTATTGTAAACTAATTATTTTTTATCTCATAATATTTCAAAAAAATTTATAAAAAGTTAATTCTGAAATAGGTTAACATTTTTTATTGAACTTAGCGGAACTCTAGTGGAACTTGACTTCTACTAACAGATTTCCTTAAAATTAACTCAAATTATGATTTAAAAAAAAAAAAGATGAAAAATTAAAGAAAATCCACTTCGAGAGATACGTCCAGCCTTCGTTTTGAGTCAAAATACTTATTATTATTGCTAATTTTAACAATATCTCAATTTTATCAATAATTTATTAAATGTTAAATATCACATACTTGATTTTCATTTATTTGAAAGTAGTAGTGCCCTCTCTTATCAAACAATATTTTACCTTTTGAATGGTAATTAAGATTTTGTCTAAATATTGTTTCTGATAAAATTCTTGATGTTTTTATATATACAAAATTTATAACTCAAAATATCCCATTAGACTAACTATAAAGTTTAACATCAAACTTCAAAGACCATATTTTATGCTTAAAATTTCATTTTTGTGGAACAACAACCGTATTGGAGGATTGAAAATCAAATCTTCGAACTCACGATATGTCAATCATCGTTGAGCTTAGTCTACTTTACCTCAAAATTTGGTTTTGATCTATACACAAAGATCTCTAGACAATGAATAATGCCTGGCTACATTTAGTTAAATATTTCTAATTTGTTCATAAATGTGAGAGCCTAACTGGGTAAGGATGTATACAAAATTTCAACTCTCTCAAACAAAACAAAAGGTCAAACAAAAAATAAAATAAATTGTAATGGAAATGGGTGAGGATAATCTGCCCCTTCTCAAGAGTTGCATAGAAATTGGCAAACCAGCTAGCCAAAGGCAGATACTTTTTTCCCCAGTTAAGTTTCTAAATACAAAAATTATTTATATATATATATTTTTGAATAATAAAGATCATAATTATATGGAGAACATGATGAAATAATTAAGAAAATGACAAAGAGGATGAGATCCACAATATCAGGAACTGCTGTTCTTTCTCCTCAGTATCTCATCTCAATCTTCCATTTTTTTTCCCTTTTCATTTTTGCACATTTCTATATTTAATGTTTTGGAGAGCTGCATTCTTGATTGGTATGCTAAGGATTTGCACATGGGGGTCTCATTTTTTCATATTTATTAATTTGTTATGTGTTTTTTTTTCAAGTATATAATGTACACGTCCTCGGAAATTGGATTTACTTTTCTCAGTTTTTGTATTTTTTTATTCAATAATATTTTAGAGAAAGGAATTCAAATTTATAATCTCTTATTTATTTAATCATATATCATGTTAGTTAAGTTCAGTTTTTATTGATATCATCCATCATTGCACTTAATTTTGGTTAAATTATTAATTTGAATTTCTGAATTTTTAAGGGTGGGTGTATTTTTTGTTCAAGTCAGTTTATACATATTTTGATCACTTTGACAAGAAAAATTGTGTGATCCTACAATATTTGACAACGGTAAAAAAATTCATAAGAAATTAATTCTTAAATTTGTCGTAGAAAATCTCAAAACGTTTTTTACCATTAAGCCTAAAGTCTCGTCTATCTACACCATGTAGTTTAAAAATAATTGGTTAATTTTTGTTTTTGGTCTTGTATTTTTTTTTTTTTTATTTACTTTTTTATTTTATTTTATTTTTGCAAATATTGCTTTGTCTTTTTTTTAGAGTAATATTTGTTTTGGTCATCAAACTTTCAATAAAGTAATTTTTTTAATAATTTAGTAAGGAAGGTGTAGCTTTGAATACCTGCATACTCAGGTTAATAATAAATGTGATTTTCAGACACATAGTTTAGAACTTTGGGCAAGTGGATATAGTATAAGAAAAAATAAATATTTCTCAATGACCAAAGTTATTATTTTTAAAATTAAAAAAAATAAAAATATTATCGTCTTGAACTCTAACTTACAACACTTTCCTTTGATGTTTCCAAGTTCTATGATGCAAGTTCCTTGCTCGATATATTATCTTTTTCTAAAAAACCTAAGATTTTGAAAATTTAGAAGCAGCTTGGTTTATTACGAACTTCTTTAAATGCATAAACAAAATAAATACAATATTTTTTCTTTGAAAAAATTAAATAAATACACAACTCTAAGTAAAGGGGTTGGTAAGATCTCTTCAATTAAAGAATAAAATAATAATGTCACTAAAAAGAACTTATCTCATTGTTCAAGATACATGGTTTAAGCCCATCACAACAATAGTTCAGTGTTATTAATATGTGTCCAATGATTAAATGTCACTAGTTCGAGTTCCCATTCCTAATTGTTGTTGAATTAAAAAAAAACATGATTTTAAGATCTTTGTCCACAATTTTTTACCGTTAAAGAAAGTTATATTTGTTATACCGTCAACCAAATTTACCATATCATTTTATCAAGCTGGAATGAGATAACAAGATGAATTTGAGGGGAAAAAAACAACACCCAAACTTTTTGATATTACATATTAGAGAGAACTTCATTCTCTCCTACTTGGATTTTTGGTACATCAAAATTCAAAACTTTATACAAATTTTACATTATTAGAAAGAAAAAAAAAAAAAAAATGCAAAGGGTACCCTATAAAAAAAGGGCCTCTAAACTTGGTATACTTTAAACCCACACACAAACAAAGAGAGAAAGTGACAAATTATGGTATAATAATAAGTGCATGGCCTTATAATTAATGGCCAATTGGTCCACAATCCTCCA
>JBBMKA010000030.1:5417590-5432285 GCA_037833695.1 Sechiopsis laciniata | reverse complement strand
TGCTCATTGTCTTCATCCCTTTTGGACACTCCCTTAGGAAAAAATCCAATTGCCCCATGTATGTAAACGCCTCACCTATAACGATCGATAAAATTTTAGGTTCTAACTTTTTATAATCAACAAGTTCAAAACTTTAGGCCTCGTTTCATAACTATTAGGATTTTCATTTTTTGTCTTGAAATATAAGCCTATGTTTACTCAAATTCTATAATATAATTTATCTTCTCTTAAGAGTATGTGAAATCTAACCAAATAAACCAAAATAATTAGTATTTAGAAATAATATTTTTTTAACTTTAAAGTTTTTGTTTTGTTTTTAAAAACATAAATAAAATGTAAATATATATATTAGAGTGGTAGGCTTAAATTTCAAAAAATAAAATGTCAAATGGTTATCAAACATGGTACTGTATAATAATTAATTTACTTGATTTTACCTGATCCCACGAGTAAAAATTGTGGTGCTAACCAAAACACGCTCAATGGCACCTCTGCCAATGGCTTGTCCACCAATCCGTTCGCCTTCACCACATGCAATCGCTTGATTTCGGTTAGTGCCGCGGCGACCATGGCGATTATCGATAGAACCAAGCCTACCCCCACACGCTGGAGTGGGGAGAGGCCTTGTGGGTTCTTTAAGACTCTCGATGCGATTGGGATGATGAATCGGTCGTAGATGGGGACAGTTAAGAGGATGCTGGCAACGAAGAAGACGGTGAGGGAGGCTGCGGGGATTTCGAAGGATTTTCCGATGTGTCGGTTCATGGTGGTGGCTTGTGACACAGAGAATGTTGTCATTTGGGCATAGACTGTCCAGAAAATAATGGTGGTTGCCCAAATTGGTAACATTCTAAGTACTAATTTTACTTCCTCAATGTCTGTTAGGGTTGATATCTTCCACTTGTTTACCACATTGCCAACAATTTCTTCATCCTTGATCGCTGCCTTGTCCAAAAACCTGCCCCAAAAAACAACCAATTTTCAATATTAAAAATGTTGTCTTTACTTGTAAATTTATGTTTTTTCACTCATTTTGGTCAAATTGAAACTTGGGACGTTATAAAGTTCGAAACTTTTTTTCAATCCCATATGGAAAAAATAAGAACAAAAGATAGTGATAAAATAATGAGATGGAGCAATTGGCTCTTAAGTTTTTTTTTTTGACCATCGAAAAATTAAGGCCTTCACCTTATGAGCTCTTTAGTAAATAATTGACCAAACTACCTATTTGGGACATTTGTGTCCGTCCCAAAATCCTAATCCACGAGATAATAATTTTTCTACAATTAAATTTGCTCGTTGATTTTGAATTTAAAATCTCAAAAAAAAAAAATTTAGGAAACTTCAAGCCTCTATCAATGAGCTTGAGGTTTAGATTGAACGTTAAAAGATTCAAAAAAAAAAAAAAAGCCTCTATCAACGAGCCTCTGTCACTTGAATCATTTTAGATTGAATGTTAAAAGATTAACATGTAAAATTTTGCGCGATCTTTAGAAATTTTTGACTCGACATCCTTTTGGTTATACGAAATTTCGAAACTTTTTTTTTTTTTTTGAAATCGAGCGAGAAAGGATCCCGAAAGAATCTGAATCAGAGAATACAAATTAGCACAAGATTCAGTATTAAAAAATATTCAAAAGTTAATGGTTTTGTTCTTGGAAGAGAAGCTAGAGTGGTAGACAAGGAGCATGAGAGACTCCAAAATTTTAGAGACAAAATTTGATTGGATTCTTTTTTCACACAACTTGCAAAGCCAATCAATTTAATTTTATAATATGAAATTCAATTCTAGATTTATTTACTAAAAAAAGAAGAGTTGTGCCCTAATTTATATTAGTTTTTATAGTGAATAAAAAATATTCCTATTTCTTGTCTGTAAGTTGAAAATAATAGGCTCAGCTAACTAGTCCTAAGCTTGTCTGGTTCCTGTTGGATTAGGATATAGTTTTTAACTTATTTAAGAGAATAATTGGTGGCTAAAAGTGGAATTTGGCTTCATTTTTTGGCTTATATATGGTAGGAAAACGTATTGGAATTGGAAATGGAAAAATATATTTAAGATGGTTTAAATATTTTATCATATACCTACTAAATTGACTATTTTTTTTTTTTTTTGATTTTATGATAAGCACTAAATTGACTATTTTTTTACCAACATTAATTTATGGTACTATAATATAATTTCAATTTTGCCGACAATAATTCAACTAACATTAATGTGTATCATAAATATGAGAATTTAAATCATCTACTCTAATTATTGTTGAATTCAAAAAAAAAGAAAAATCAATTAAAAAAAAGTAAGATGGAGTGAGTTTTTTTTTTTTTTTTTTTTAAATGGATGGAGTGAGTTTTCTTATTCTTTATTTTTTTTATAATAATCTTCCATATATATATATATATACACAGTCATGGGTGTTACTTTATCTTCAAATTTTCAAACCCTAAGTAAAATATATATCTGATCAATATAAACATTCCAAATTTAATGGTTAAAACATTTAGATTATCTAAAAAAAAAAAAAACTAAAAAAGTTGTGGAGTTTAATCATATATGATAGTTACTTAAATAAAAATTGATCGGTCAAGTGCTATGTCTTTTAAGAATAGTTGAGGTGTCCGTAAATTAGTTCGAACAAAGAATAAATATATAGATAAACCAACCTGTATTGCTTGGTGCGAGGGAGCCTCTGCTTCTTCTTTCCCGATCCGTCTACAGCATCCTCAATTTCGAACAACAACGATGGATCGGAGGGCAAATCCAACCTCCTCTTTTTCCATGCAATGACGAACACGGCGGCGATCTGTGTCAACGGGCTGCCAACCAATTTCTTGAACCGATACAGTCGAGTCCCAGCCAAAAAGGCGACCAACCCGAGCACGATGAAACAAGCACATATCCCATATCCCCATTGCCTGCCCCAGTTGTCTTGAATGTAAACAAGAATTGTCACAGCTGCAAGCGACCCAATGCTTATCAAGAAGAAGAAATAGTTAAAGAATTTGGACATTTTTGACCTCTCTTCTTTGTCCATGTCGTCGAATTGATCCGAACCGAACCCCGAAACGCTTGATTTTAGGCCGCCGGTACCGAGTGCTGTCAAGTATAGTGCTAAGTGGAGAACCGCCAGCTGCTTACCGTCGGCCGGAATGCATGGGGTAGTTGAGATCGCCGGCGAACATTTTGGTGGTCGGAGACTTGGAATTATGGTGGAGATTGTTAACAGAGTTACGCCCTAATTTTTCATAAAATATGGATTAGTTATTTAATTTTTAATAAATTAAATAATTTTCAATAAATTAATAATCCATCAAAGTTATATAAATCTTACAATTGCTTGAACGGTTGCGAAAATGGAAATCGTCAGGTACCTTTTAGAACAAAAGATATGAAAAACCCATCAGAATAATCATCAAGTCTTTGTCAAAAAAAAAAAAAAAAAAAAAAACAATAATAATAAAAAAAAAAATCCAAACTTTCAAAGTTTTGTTATAATATATCCGTTTCTCTATACTTGGAACATATACTTTTTTTAAAATAAATTTTGGGTTTAATTGTTTCTTGTCATTAATTTTCGTTGTACAAATCAACCATAAGAACATTAACATAGTAAAATGATTAAAATATCTTCTTTTTAAATTTAAAAAAAAAAAATTGGAAATTTGAATTTCGACTCACTAATGTTGAAGTAAAAAAAAAAAAATTTTTACTTCTACTTTATGATATAAAATTACACCAAAGACCACTTGGAGATAAAAAAAATTTGAAAAATTGGTGAATTTATTGAAACTTTTTTTAAATATACGTCCGAGACCTATCTTCTTAAGATTTCAAAACTTCTTTTAAATCACACGAACTAAATCGATACAACATAACAAATTATTAGAAAGTCGTAAAGTATTAAACTATATTAGACTTGGCTAGGTTAGAAGATAAAAAATTAAGAATATATGAATTACCGGCCGAGAAAAGTGTCGGCGACGAAGCCACCAAATAAACAAAGCATGAACGAGGTTCCGAGGAAGTTGGTGACATTATTGGCAGCAGCAGCATTACCAAGATGCATAGTATCCGTCAAATACGTCACCAGATTCACTGCAATCCCGAGCGTCGTTAACCTCTCCACTGCCTCCGGTCCTGTAAATTCTCTTCTTTTTTTTTAACTACTCAACTTAAATGTTTAAGTTCATACGTAAAAAAAAAATAATAACGACGATAGACCTAGAATCATGGCTGCAGCGACCCAGCCCCCGGTTTTAGCTTTGACCGCTGGCTTGCCGGTGTAGTCCCAGGCATCTGGGAGAGTTTTCTCGTGATCGGTTTGAGGGAGAATACTCATGGTGAGGCTTCGAGCTCGACGAAAAAGAGATGAAGAAGAAGATGAAAGGAATTGAGAATGTGTATGTGGCGCAGTGGATGAATATTCTGCTAAGGCCTAAGGCTTTTTATAGTGGGAAGTTCATATGGCTTGACATTTAATAAGAAAAATATTCTATTTTATTCTAGTAATATTTTATTGTATTTTTTGAAGTTTTAAAGTTTTCCCCTTCTTTTGATTTTTTATTTTTAATGATAATTTTGAGGTTATTATGTAGGGTTTATATTTTATATGAGTTTGTTTGGTTCCTATGAAACAAAAAAAAAAAAAAAAATGAACGACGGCTTTGTGAAATGGATTTTGGATAACAATTTAACTTCAGGAATAAACCAATTGGTTTATAGGGATTTGAGCTTAATTTTGCATAATTTTAAGAGTTTCAAATTACTTTATTGTTATTATTATTATTTTATAACCGTAAAATTGAAGCTCTTTGCACGCAAGTTGATAATCCTTTATTTTAATATAATTTATCACACTACATAGTTGAATATATTAAAATTTTACTATTATCTCCGGTTAGAAAAGTAAAATCTTTTAAATATTTATTAGGTATGTGAATTATTTTTTCTTATCACTAATTAATCTTTAAATTTTTAATTTAGATGATAATGATAAATTTTACAATTAAATGTATTCACAAGTTTCGAATTTAAGTCATCTTCAAAAGAGCATATATATTGAAAACTTTTAAGAAAATATACTTTATAGACCCTCAAATTTAATTCGAAACTATGTCTTTAAAAACATAATTTTTTTATTTAACAATATTTAAAAATAAGAGAATTTGAATTGGTATTCTCTTAATTACTACATTATACTCCTAAAGCTATTGTTTTAACACAGATGAATAACAAACTTTTAAAATTTTGAGTATAGTTAAGATTTGAGTGTAGTCTTAATTTGGTTTCATATTCTAAGATTTTCACTTTGGTTTAAAAGTTTGACTAAGCCTCACAATTTAGTTTATTTTCATTTTTCTCAATTTTTTACTTTGGATCTAGACCTTATACATGTAACTAGTAAGGTTAGTCAAATTAAACAACACAGGTATTCTAACTTTTTTTTAGACTAACACGGATTTTTTTACCAATACATGGGAAAATGTGTCACATATTTAAATATGGTAATTAATGATGGAGACGGCAGTTGGTGAAGTTTGATTAAACTGCAATGACCAATTTGAAAATTTTATAAGGACTAATTTGAAATAAAGTCCAAGCTTTAAAGGATAAAATAAAATAAGACGTTTGAAATTATACGAATTAAAGTGAAAATTGAACGAATTCATAAATACCAAATTCTAACTATTTACTTGAGGCATCTCTTATGATTAATTCAAACATATAGGTAATGGATGATTAAAGATTCAATCCTCTACTATTAATTTGTCATACTAGAAACTAAACTATCTCTAATATATATATATATATATATATATATATATATATATATATTAGATTATTACATCACAAATATGAGGCAGATATTTAATCTATCATTCCATTGGAGAGGCAAGGATATCAATCGTTGAGTTTTGACTTGGCTGGCATGATTTTTTTTTTTCTTTAAAAAAAAAATTGATTAGGCTTTACTAATTTAAAACTAGTTTTTTGAGTAATTTCTTGAATGAGGTGATTTCCATTAAGAGACAAGTTATCTAGATAAGTTGTTGGACTCAATATGAGACAATTGTGAGATTATAATGTGTCCCATCGAGATGATGTCTTTTTGGACTCTATAGACTTTGATACCATATTAGAGAATATTAAGTTCCACCTCGAAATCAATTGGCTATGAAAGGACCTATATATTTTTTATATTGATGTTGGACTCTCCAATTTTCCAACGTGGGACAATTGTGAGATCCTAACATTGACCACCAAAGTTATTAACACAATTACCTTTGTGGGTTGATATATTTGAATTTATATCAACTCTTAACTTTGATTTTTGAGTTAGATCGAATGTTTAACATAACTTAAAGTAGTATAAAAATGGAAAGTCATGAGTTCAATCCAATATTAACTTAGGATGACACTAGAGAAGTCTCCAGTGTTGCACTCTTAAAAAATTATATTTGGTAAATATTTTAACTCATTTAATAAATTTATTTAATTTTCTTTTAACATTTTTATTCTTTTTGAGGAATATTGATTGGTATAAATAATATTTTATCGACATTTCTATGACATCAATCATTTTAAATTTTGGTATGTAGTCTATTTTTTTTTTCTTCTTTTATATTTACTCAATTTATTGGATTTGAATAGTTACTCTAAATATCAAAATAATAATAATAATAAATATTCTTTTTAGTGCATTGAAGTGCCAAAAACTTTTATTCACATTATTTTCGAATAAATGAGAGTCAAATATCAATTTTAATCGAACCTGTGACCGTGACGTGGAAATAAATTAATACCAAACCAAATAATCAATCACGTCACTAATCATTCGATAACTCTTTCGATTTTGTTAGCATTATTTAACCTTCTTGATTAAGAGTTTTTTTTTATTTTTTTGAACATTCTTGATTAAGAGTATTTAACATTATTTAACCTTTTCAAAAAAAAAAATTACTATTAAATTTTTTCGGATTAAGAGAGATAGAGATTGAATTTATTTTCCACGAAATTTTTTATTAATAAATAAATCAAGACGACATATCGGCTTAGCTGCCCGACTTTCTCTTTCTTATTATGCGACACGTATTCTGACTCAGTGAGTTAGGTCGGCTGAAAAAATATATTAATAATAGGAATTATTGATATTATTTGTCAAGAAATGAAAAACAATTAAGAGATTTTCAATATTTGAAAAAGAAGTTGACTTTGTGGGTTATGCACATATCCGCCATTGCAATTGTTGTTGATCCATTAGAAATTAATTTAGATTTATAATTATATTGAGAGTGAAATTATTCTAAATCTACTAACTTTTTTTCTAAAAAAATTACAAACATCACAATCACTAAGTTTTCTTTATTTCACTCTTTAAAAAATATTTTTTAACTCCCAATTGGGTATAATATAATTTATAAATTTTCAATATTTTGTTATTTAGTATAATAGATTTTGTATTATAGTCTCTTATATTTAACCATATCACTAATGATGAACAATAATAGTCAGATTTATCGAATAAAATGTTACACTAATGACAAAGTATTAAGGTTGCATTGTTTATTAGTATTTCCGTCAAATTATTGAATCTTATGCTGTCCAATTATAAATTTATATTTATAAATTAATTTCTTAAAATATAAATGTAAATATTTTTTAATAAATAAGTTTTTTTTTTTTTTTTAGTTGAACCGGATAGAAGATATAAATTTATAACTTTTTGATTAATGAACACAAGCTTATATTGATGGGTTATTATTGTAGTTAACTTATAAATTTTGAATGAAGGAAGATAAACTTTTTTTTTTCTAAGTATCTCTTATTGATGGATCCATTTTTAATAATAGATAATTATAATAACCTATTTTAATTAGTATATTTTGTCTGTGGCTATGGTTCATAAATGGACTCTCACTAAGAAGAAGCTTATTTGGCCTCTTTTGTGCTTTTTGCCTCTTTTAGATTTTGTGTTCACATTTTTTGTTTACTTAACACGTCTCTAGTTGACCAAAAAAGAATTAATTATTTTATTATATAAAAGCAAAGTCTTGAAATAAAATTCTTTATTGAGATGTCTCATTATAACTATATAAGCATGCCATTATTAAAGTACGATAAAAAAGCCAAAAAAAAAAAAAAAAAAGCATGGCATTTAAGTTTCACATTAAAAGTCAAAATGTGTAAGTGCAAAAAAATGTCAATTTTTGTAAGGACTTTCACAAGATAAATGTCTTGATGAGTTGAGTTCTTAGTCTATGTGTCATGGACAAAATTGATACCATTGTTTTTTAACTAATAAATGTGAAGATATAACCTCCACTTTAACAAAAACAAGTTAGATGTTTTAACAATTAAGCTATATTGTAGTCATGTTAGCTAAGATATGAAAAAATAGTTATACAAATTCTTAATATATTTACTTTTATGTGTGCAATTGATAGTCGGTAAAATGTTACGTATTGATATTTTTTATGTTTTAATATCATGTTAAAATTATCGAGATTATCAATTTATGCGGAACTATTATTTGACTTCTTTGGCATAACTTTTCAAGAAATTTGCAAGTCCTAACTCACTTTTGAGAAGATATTGTTACTTTTGTAGCTTTTTGGTGTAAACCGTCCAAAATTTATAAGAATATTATCATAATGTTATTATACTCAACTAGGAGATCTTTCATGTAACTTTTTTTCCTTCTTTGTATGCTCCTTACATACAAAGATAATGAAAGTATTATTTTTCCAAAATATCATATTAAATTACTAGAAAATTAAAAAATTAAAATTGACTTGCTAAGAAAGATATTTCGGACATGCTCTTAATTACTTGCATTCAACTATATTCAAAAGTGAAATTATACTACATTGCAATATATACGAGTTCTAATTTCTAACATGTTTCGTCCTTTCTCACCATACTTTTTTCTAAGAATTTTTTCAACATTTCACCCAACATAAAATTATTTTAAGTAAAACATGTTTTTACTTTTAAGTTCCCTATAATGGAGATGTGAAAAAGAAAAATGTCTATTGTTGATATATATAATAGTTGACTCTCATTTGAGAATAATCTCAAATTCATTCTTGTAATATATTTATTATCCTTAACACTAAATATGTCATATAAATTTCTTCATATAAAAAAAGAGTTCCAATAATGGTGATTCTTTATTATACTTCTTGCAACTACCCATATATTGTCCATATATAATTGATAGAAAAACCAGACAAAATTCTAAATTTATAATTATAACATCATAACCCCTCTAAGTTACAAAAACAACATCTTACCTAATTTCCATCTTAAATACACTTAATTCTCTCAGTTTAATTTACATTAACATTGCTCACTAATCCTTCCAAAAGAGGATAAAAAGTCCACTTTGAAAAAGAAAAAAAAAAAAAAACCAAATTAAACTCTCAAGCATATTCTAATGTCTAAAACATTGACATCATCGTTTTTTCACACGCATCTAATTTATAAAACATTGACATCATTGTCGAAAACAACCCATCTAAACTCTTTTATTTTCCTCGTTTTTCATTAAAAAACCAAACCCTAGCAGAAACAAACAACAACATTGTACATTAAACTAAACATCAAACTCAACAAAATAGGTCCATGTAATTAAAAGAATTTCTTTGTAATCTTTCATGAGTTCCAAGAGCCACATCAAAAACAAAATGAAATAAAAGGATGATTTTAAAAAAGTCAAAGCTTGACCATTGCAAGCCAATGGGCACTATTGATTTGGCTCCTAAATAGACCATCTTTTCTATAATAGAAGAGAGATGCATTTTTAAAAAAAATAAATTAAGAGCTAATTAGGCAACTGATGGAGAGAAGATTGCCACTTGTGTTTATGTTAGTTGCCTATTGGTAGGGCTTAAATTGATTTTAATATATAGTTTATGACCATCTTGAAATTATGTTAGCCACACATTAAAAAAATTGTTTAGCATGAACATAAGATATGGTTGGCAAGTACTTTGTCAAAGGGAGGTGATGATAAGCTATGGTGAGGAACTATGAAAATTCATTTGCTTTCATCACAATTAGGATCATTACAACTTATATTTAGATTGACTAACTCTTAGTTTAAATTACAAACTAAAAAACTTTCCATCAGCCAAAAGAAGCAAAAAAAAAAAAAACTAATGTCATTATTATGTCTGACCTAAGTAATCAAAAGATTATAGGCTTGAAACTCTCATCCCCAAATATTGTTGAACTAAAAAAATATATGTAATCCTACTTAATATGAAATCGATGCAAATAGTAATAAACACAGTAACTCATCAATAGTTCTAAAATGATGGGCCAGTGGTGTCCAGGTATAGGGGAGCGAAGCTCCGATTTCCTGATTTTCAAAAAAAAAAAAAAAAAATCAATATTTCTAAATAGCTTCCTTCATGTAATGTCTCTCTTTTTATGTTTCATACAAAATTAATGAAAGTATTATTTCTCCCAAAAAATAGTTCTAGAATAGTTATATTTATGAAATAAAAAAAACAAAAAAAAATATAGCTCAATTAACACAATGCAAGTCCGGTGATAACAAGGATATGGACTATTCACATAAATATTGTTGAATTAAAAAAAAAAATGAGTCAGTGAAAAAGTTCATTTTAGTTCTTAAAATTCTACTAATCCAAATGTTCGTTCATTTTGTTTATATTATATAATAATACATTTTCTATGCCATAACATTATTCATTTACATAATATCGTCCCTACTATTTATTGTAAATAATGATATAAAATTTTGATCGAAAGTCAAAATAACACTAAATTAATAAAATTATGTAGAAGAAGAAACTACTTTGGGAGAAGAATTATTAGAATAATGATAGAATTAAAGATGGTTATAAGGTAATGTATTCAATGCGAGTAGAAAGAGGCGATTGGTAAATTAAATATTTGCAATGATTGAGAATAAATAATTTGCATTAATACAATTAATTAATAATTATTATAAAGGAAAAAAAAAAAAAAACTGAGTTCATAAAGAGAAGGAGGAGGGCTATAAGGAGTAATGCATATACATGATTTGAAGATATGCTGGAAATGGGCAAGTCAAATTAGAGCTGGATAAGCTTAGGGTTACCAAAGTTTTTGTTTTTGTTATTATTTTTTTTTAATATTAAAAAACCTCATGCAAACATGTATTGTAGGGCAGCCCAATTTTTTTAGGGCAATGCTGAGTATGAGAGAGATTGTGCTTGAAATGTGTGACGTTTGATAGATCAATTTAAAAAATGTTGGGTATAAAATCTTTGAGTTAGGTGGTTCAGTTGATTATTTTGTTTGGGTTAATTCATTTTAACTTGACGGTCACGAAGATATGGAATATCTTCGATGAGTGTGTATGCCAACTTATGTCTATTTCGATTATCTTCATGAAATATATTATCTGATGAAATTAATTCCTACGTTTAAATAGTCATTATAGATCGAACTCTTTTTGGTTTCTTAAGATCCTCATGACCACTAGGTCAACTTATAATGATGGTGATCAACTAACTAGAAATTTATTTGCTACCAATTTCCTTGAGATCTAAATATTGTAGGCTAAAATAATATGTCCAGTGATAATAGTTAAGGTGTGTGCAAATCTTGAGTCGAATTCCAAAATTTTGGCGTAATATATTTTTGAACTTGATAAGCTTATGATACCATCAAAAGATTATGAGGTCTCTCAAATCTTTTCAATTTGGGTTTCTCAGCATGTCTCTTTGGTTTCACAAAATATAAGAGTTAGTTTGGTTTTTAAACTATTTTGAATAATTTGTTTTTTTAACTAGGACATTAAAATTTGATATATATATATATATATAGTCACAAAATTATTATGGAGTGATTTAATTGTTAGGAGAGGCCTTGGAAATTTTAGAGGTGATGGATTTAATTTATAGTGATCACCTACCTACTTAAAGATATTAATTTTCTTCAAATTTTTTTGACATTTAAATGTTTTAGTCGAAGTGTTAATTTTGTATCAAAAAAATTGGTAGCATGTTTGTTTGATTGATCGGTTGTAATCCAATTTAATCCTGCATAATCACCCTTCGATTTTAAAAATGAGAGCAGTACTTTTTTTCTTTTTCTTTTTTTTTTGGGTAGAGTTTGTAGTGTTATTCCCAATTTAAACTCCAAAAAAGAGAGAGAAAAACTTAATTTGGTTTATTTTATTATTATGGGCAAGACATGGGTGCATTTAATCATACACTACAAAAAAAATTAATAAAGAAAAAACAAAATTTCAAGTGATAAATTGTGAATAAACTATTTTCTGAGCTTCGACTAGCGGATGATTTACCCAAATTTGCATCTCTAAACCATTATTGAGTCTTGTCTAACCATTAATATACATTCTACCTTTAAAATTATAGTTTTATCCAAATCAAATCATATTTTTTTCGGAATAACTACTATAAATCCTAGTTCAACCAGAATTAATTTTATTATTTTTAATATTTGTGATTGCTCATGTCATCTTAAGAGCATCTCGACTATTATCATTAGATATACCACTTGATCTTATAATTTGAATATCAAAAAAAATCGTCAGATACCTATAAATTAAATTCATCATCTCTTTGTTACATAAGATCTTCTTAACTACTTCGTCACTCTTGTAATAGTTGAATTCAAATAACCCTTTACATGAGAGAAAAGTTAATTAGGCTAAGTAATTTTATTATAACAGTTGCAAAGGTAGATTATTCTAAACACATGCATGCATTATACATATATAAATTTATAAAATATTTTTTTTAGGCAGCTGAATCTATAAGGTAATATTTTTTAGGGCGTGAGCTGAGTATGAAAGAGATAATGATTCATTTATATAATATGGTTGCAATGTGTGACGTTTGAAAGATATATAGAAAATTCCTTTGTTTCTTTCTGCTCGTGAAAAATAGATAAAGTGTCGGGAGATGATTCTGTTTAAATAAATTCAAATGTTGACTTTGATATATTATTATGATTTAAAAAAACAGAAATTAAAATTGGTATTTAAGCAATATAAGAATCTATAAACTAAATTTAAAGAAAACATCATTAATGCTAAATTTGTGATCTCAATAATTACTCTATTAATATTTTCTATCTTTTTTTAGTACAAGTTCGGAGAAGGAAATTACAAATACCGATTTTAGACATTAAACTCGTGATCGTGAAGTGAAAATAGATTAACACCAAACTAGATAACCAAATATATCACCAATCCATTTGGTATTAATAGTTTCTATCTTAAACTGATGATTATCCTCTAAACAATTAAATTGTACTAATAAGTTATTTGAAATATTACATATTCTATAATTGCATAGTGACAAATTTTTTAAAGCGCACGTGTTTGTAGATGCATGTAATAGGGCTTCCACATATATTTTTAAAAGTCTAATAACATTCGTGCATTGTTTCAAAAAGATGTAAATTCAAATTAACAAGTTTTAAAACAAAAATTCAGATTAATAAACTTTTAAACGTTTTTATTTTCACATTTTCCTTCATAGAAATATTATTTGCAATAGAAATATAAGACTAAAAAAGAGAGTTTGTTGTCACTTATAAATGTTGGAGGGTAATCACGGCATCCAAGGATCCAAGAGCTTGGTCGTGAAGGCTTATGTTGTTCAGCTCCAAAAGTGGAGGAAGAATGACAATCCTATCCAGATTTTCACATTTTATTATTGTCTATTTTGAGCAAATACTTTTATGACTTTGTTTTTTGTTTTATAAAAAAAAGTCTCGTATCAATGAAAATTATTATTACTTATATACCTATAATCTTTCTCTAATTTAACTTTCTAAGATACTTTGTTTGCATCTTAACAAATATTTTAGTTGATATTAGAGTTATGATTCCTTTGTTTAGAAATATATCCTTCTCTTTTTGTAGTAGGGATAACAATAGAGCCGTTGGTATGTTTGTAAAGCTCTACCATTTTTCATGTCGTTATTATTTTTATTTATTATTTTTTTTTTTTGCCTATCTTGTTGTTTTGGATCATGACTAATTTTTTTGAGTTAGGGAATCTCTCCCCGTAGATTGTCTTTATGGTTATTGTGGAGCGTGTTTTGGATGCCGTGATTTCTCTTCCAACATATTGGTTTTATTAAAAAAAAAAAAAAAGTTGGTTTGGGCCTGCATCCAAAAGAGCCCAAATGAGAATTGAACTGGCGGCGTTGAAATTGGGCCGAAACCATATCCATTATAATACACTAATTTGGGCTTAGAGTGGACCCAAAGCTTCCATTGAATAGTCTTATGTATTGAGCCTTCTACGCAGAGTGATCCAATAAAATTTTCATAGCCTATCAAATTCGACAATTTTGAGAATGATTTCTTCTATCTATATGTATATATATAGAGAGAGAGAGTGTGTGTTAAAAGTAGTTAAAATTACTTTTATCATATATATAATTCGAAAAAGTGCAAAACAAAGTTTTGTTTACTCATTTAAAATAAAAAATAAGAATTAAACAATCATGTTTGTAAGTATAAAACAAAACTAGAGATGTCCATTTTCTCCGACCGGGGCGGGAAATCCCCGGTTAGGCGGGGAACGGGGCCGGGGACAGGGAAAAAAAATTCCCCGTGGGTTAATCGGGGCCGGGGCCGGGGAATGTATTCCCCGTCCCCGATTCCCCGAACCCCGCCCCGTTTAATTTTTTTTTTTT
>JBBMKA010000030.1:5391563-5409683 GCA_037833695.1 Sechiopsis laciniata | reverse complement strand
TATATATATATATAATAGCAAGATCAAAATAAATATTTCAATTCATTATTTTCATTCTTATATTTGTAGATTTAAAAAATAGGACCATTTGATTGAAAACAAGACAGTATCGAAATCATGGATTTTCAACTGATTTTTTTCTTTTGAAAATTTAAAAACGATCTTGCCGAATTTAAGGATTTTAGTTTCTTTATTTAAATCGTCAATATATAGAACAATGATAATATTAAATTATATATACTCATAAATTAAAAAATAAAAATGGATGGGAAATAGAGATAACAATATAGATAAGTCATCAAAGACAAATTATTGGACGAAATTAAATTTTTACATACAACCAATTAGATTAATATCCTAAAATTAATGTAACCCAAATAAGAGGACGAATGACCAGTTAAATTAAAACAGGATAATATTATTTCCCGATTCATTTGGATTGTTGATAGAAAGATTTTAGTGTTCAAAAAAAGATTTTGCAGAATTCAAAATATATTTGTATCGTAGCAAGATTTTAGGGAGGTATGGGTGATTAGATAAATATAGTTTGGTTAAGGTTCACGACTTCATCAAATGGAGCCTTTATCGAATAGAAACGAAAGCAATGAGGGTTTGAATCTCGAGCTCTCTCTCGGTCAAGTGCAAATCCCAAACCAAGCAGGGAACCGAGTATCAAATGGGAGACGGCCTAGAACGAGAGCGAACACAATGCCGATCGATGCACCGTACCCATGGTCGACTAGGCAGCGAGCCGTGGTCCACGAGCTGGAGTACCTCCAGTCGAAGCAGATCGTGGCTATTGCAGGAGAAGTGAAGTGCAACAAGTGCGGGGGAACATACCTGATGGAGTACGACGTTGTGACGAAGTTGGATGAGATAGTGAAGTTTATAGAGAGGAACGTGAATAATTTGCACGATAGAGCTCCGAGTTCATGGGTGACGCCTACTTTACCCGACTGTGTATTGTGTAAAAGAGAACACTGTGTCGAGCCGGTGCTTCCTTCGAGCGAGGAGGACGATAAAGACATGGAAGATGAGAACAACAGAAAAATCAATTGGCTGTTCTTGCTTTTGGGGCAGCTGCTTGGATGCTTGAGTATCAAGCAACTCAGATACTTCTGCACTCACACCAACAATCATCGAACTGGTGCTAAGGATCGCCTTCTTTTTCTCACTTATTTTGCTTTGTGTAGGCAACTTCAACCTTCCAACCCACTCTTCCATCCCTAGACTTTTTCACTTTTTTTCTTTTATTTGTTTCTTTTATTTTCTTTTTTAAATTCAGCAACCTTTGATATTAGAGATTCGAATCTATAAAACTAATAGTACATAATACTCCTTGAACTCTATCGATTATGATGGTTTTAATTATTTGTTCATCTATATTAATTTCTTTTTTTTTGTTAAAATATCATTTTAGTCTTTAGACTTTCAACTTTGTTTCATTTTGATTAATGGACTTTCAAAAGTTCAATTTTACCTCCAAATATTCAATTTTAACCTCAACACTTAAAAAAAATTAAAAATAATATTTATGATAAATTTGAATTTATATTTATTAAAATTGATTTAATAATGTTAATAATTTCAACTAATTAAAAATACAACGGCCAAAAAGAGCATTAATTCAAAAGTATTAGTATACATCTCAAGATCATGAGGTTAGAGATGTCCATTCAAACCATGGGGCCGAATTTCATGGGGAATAGGGTTTCTCGATATTTCTTTTTTAAGGAATAATTTTCTTATTTCAATTAAAACTATGTCAATGTTGTTTCTTTATACATACATTTTTTTTAATATTTGGTGGGTATATTTTGACAAATTTGTGAGAATATAAGAAAAACAATACAATAACTTCAGTAGTATTTTTATAGTTTTTTTAATCATCTTTTAGACATATATTGATAAAAGAAAAAAAAAAGGTGTTTTTTAAGAAAATAATAATACAGTAGCTTTTTTTAGTTTTTTTACTCATCTTATAGGCCTTACTTATTTAAAACTCTCTCTATATATATATATTTTAAATGGTGACAATTTTCAGTGGAAAACCTGATCCAGTTCCCAAAGGAATTTCCACCTCGATCTCCACAAAATAATATGGTAAATTTTGCGAGAACGGAAAATAGAAATGGTAGCGGAGATGAACAATAAAACTTTCTATCCCCACTTTGTAGACATCTCTAGGTTCAAATCTCCCACCAAAAAACTTAAAAATACATCGGATCATGCAATGCATGTGTAAATATAACGAGTGGGAAAATCATGGGAGTGTTAACAAATATTTGAATTTAAATGAATTAATTTACATGTATATAATAATAGTAATTACTAATTATAGATGTAAAAAGAAACCATTGTAATTTTTATATATTATAATTATATTAAATACTTAGATAAATTTTGAATTATATTCTCAAAAAAAAAAAAAAAAGAAGATAAATTTTGAATTATAAAAATTAAAAGAAAAAAAAGTAGATTATTATAAGATAATGAATCAATTCTTTTCCTTTTCTAAAAGGTGGCTACCATAACCATTTTTTTCTCCCAATATATTTTATAATTTCAAATGTATGGTATTTTCTACAAAAAAAAAAAAAAGATAGTGAGGTACTCCCCTTAAGAAACTCTTTAAATTGTCTCCTCAAGCAACTCTTTTTAAATGCACGTAAAGTAAAAAAGGTAAAATAAAAATACACGTGAGATTATTTTTCTTTATATATATATATATATATATATATATATATAAAAGTTATAAAAGTTGATTAAATTTTAAAATAACCTAAATTATAAAAGTTGATTAAATTTGAAAATAATAATTAATGATATTGGTTTGAAATGTAAAAGGTTGGAAGAATTAGACCCCAACCTAGAGACTAATTATGTATTTTTCATTTTTGAAATGGTTAAGATAATTTTATTATCTTCAACATTACTCTTAACTATGCATTTAATTACCGTTCAAAGCTAGTTTCGATTGCATCAAAATCGAGTTCAAAAGTGTAAAACCAAACATAAAATGGAGGGGTTATCTTTAGCAAGCATGTCATATTACGCAATCTTCTCTTTGGTAAAGTTCTTTATTGAATAATTAAATGTGTAACAGGCCAGAGGAATTTGCCTATTCCTTATAGAAGACATCTTATATTCAGCATCAGTTTCTCTTCATTAATGTTTTATTCCAGCGTACATCTCATGTATATATGTAGAATATTGCATTGGCTTATTATGTAAGGACTTGTATGTACATTGGTGAGTTGCAAATTTCTGGTAACTGCTAGTGTAGACATTTATGCTACCATTGGGATCCTTGTGTATGGACTAATGACAAAGGCTTCTGCTACTAACTCCTTGCTGCCTAAGATAGAAACTGTGAGTTGTCTTCATTCTTTAATAGCACTTTGATATCTCTTTTATACCTTTAACTTGGGCCTCTGATACTGAGATCAAATTTCTCAGAAGTTTGAAATAACACCCATAATCACTTTTATCTGTCTAAAACGGTTTTGTATATAAGTCTTTCAAAGAGTTTAGTTATTAGGATAAATATCAAGAATTGTCTGCACAATTTTGAATAATACCACTCTAACGAGGTGTTTGGATGAGCTTTTAATGTGAAGTTAGTTTGAGAAGTTATTTTGAAGAGTTATATTGAGTAGTTAAAAATTGAGATGATCATTTAGTCTCCCGTTTGATAATCATTTAGTTTACGATTTTCAAAATAATAATAAAAAAAAGTCTACAACTACGATTCCAACATGTTTTCATTACTTTGGTATCTATATTTTACTTGTGTTTTTAAAAATCGACCCAAAATTGAAAGTTAAAAATATAACTTCCCAATTTTTATAAAAAGAGTTTAGGTTCAAATCTTAAATAAGGTCATTTTAAATTTTTACATCAAATTAGAAAAGATCAAAATAAAGAGAGGGTACCGTAGAATTGCAATTTGAATAAATAAAATGAAAAAACAAAAAACAAACAAAATGGCACAACACAACATGGCAAACAAAATGAAAAAAAAAAAGAAAAAAGAAAAGAAAAAAAAAGCATAAGATAGTTGCAAAAAAGACAACAAAAGAAGGAATAAATGGTTGGAATTTGACCATGGAGATTAAAAAAAAAGAAAAATAAAATTGGCATAAGATAGTCGCAAAAAAGACAACAAAAGAACGAATAAATGGTTGGAATTTGACTAAAAAAGGAATTTGACCATGCGGACGAGTCTACAAAATACAGGTATAGTTTGTTTTTCAAATACTGCCGTCACTTATTTATCAGCAGCCAAATGGAGGTATAGTGGACGGTCATAATCAAACTGACTAATACCTGTGGGCCAAACAAGCCCTAGAACAATACCCGTAGGCCAAACAAGCCTTAGAATTGTTTAAGCTTAACATTTTTTTTGATATTCATGATTGTCTGGGCCAGCTTATGCTCACCTCGACTAATGTCATACTGCATGATCCTACAATATTTGGATGTCAATAAAAGAAACTCGTAGGAAATTAATTCTTAGGTAAGTAGCCATCATTGGATTGAACTCATCACCTTAAGTACTTTAAGACCATTTTTTACCTTTTGAGTCACTCCATGATAGTTAATTTACTTTTTTTTCTTAGCAAAGTTATTCAAGTCTTTGAGCTACAAATCTCGAGCATATGTTGTGTGCTAAAGAAATTTTGTGGTATATTATTTAGTTTATCCGAAAATTTTCTTTGGCCCACTTCGATAGGTCTCATACACTAAAAAAATTGACTTGTTCACAATGTAAACATCCATGAGTTTCTAATTGTGCATCATTCTCTTGATGGTAGATGTGTTCCCACTTTATATTCATAGATCTTTTATAATTTAGAGTTTGAACTCTATGTGGTGTAGTATCGTCAACAAAATTAAAAAAAAAAAAATTGTCAGAAAAAAATATACACATTTTTTCAAATGTTGTGCTAGCTATGTCCATAAGTAGAGAAAAGAAATTATTTTATTTAAGAAATCATGACAAATACAAATATTAGATGAAGAATATAAAAGTTTTATGAAAATTTATTTAGTGTGCACATCTGACTCAAACACACAAACTCAATACAAAAAATGTATAACATAAACAATTTATTTAGTTCACGTTAATATCATCACAAAGAATATATGTTTGATGTCTTATAAATTAAGAGGGTTCAACATTAAATTAAGGATCAATCGATATTTCTCGAGACTCACATCAAATTTAACTCTTCAATGTCCATATGAAACATTTGATTTCTCAAAAAGTAATACATTCGAAAAATATTTGCTCTAATGATTCACCATCAAATGTCTCAAGTAACATAACCACGTGGATCCTAATCTTAAAAAAAAAAACCACATGATCCCATAAATATGTTCACAGCGGCAAATATTTACAGAGAGATCCAATGGTTATACAAAGAATTTAATGGTGTTGTTTACACCTTGTAAGGCGATCTCCAACTTAGATTTCCCTCAAAGATACCCGAAACATCAAAGGTAGATCAACTAAAAAAAGTAAACTAAATCATAGAAGGTAAGGTAAATCTAACTAGAAAAGTAAAATGAATCATAAAGCTGAGTCTAAGCACACGATTTATTATATAGGATAAATTATCAAACATATCCATGAACTATGAAATTTGTGTCAAACATGTTTTAAAAAATTGCAAATACTTTTGAACTTTAATAAACGTATAAAAAATGTTTTTATTATTAACTTTGAATAAAAATAGTTAAAGTTTTATTTCAAATATACCACTAAACTTTAAAATAAAAAAAGTTTAACAAATACCCTTAACTAAACCTATGCTATCGTTTAAAGCTTTTTCTGTAAATAAATGGAAAATTTCTCTCCACCATGAAGATCGTGCCGATCTCTTTCCTTGATTCAATTTTTTGTTTTGTTCTGGGATTTTTTGATTTTAAAATCAAAATTGTATTGACTAGTTTTCTTGGTTTTGATTAATTTTTTTTATGAGAGTTTGTGGGATTAGCGTCTGGAGTTGTTTTGTTTCTTCTCCAATTTGAATGTATGTCCAACGTTGTGTAGTTTAAGATTGGATTTTGAGTACAGTCGAATTTCAAGCTGTAGTGAGTGGCGGCCATAGAGAAAATAACCAGGGTTTGGCCCTTTTTATTTATTTTTATTATCATTTTCTTTTTCCTTTTAAAATGCTAAAAAACATTTCTCTTTTTTATGTAGTTATTTCCTTTACCCTCTCTTTAAAATGATGATAAATAAATGGGTTAATTGTATGTAGGGGTCTTTTAAATTTAGTCAAACTTTTTTGTCTTATTAGCCATGTAGGCATAATCTTAACAAATTTTGATGGCGTCTCTACCAAATACGACACACAACTTTCTCAAATCTGTTACTTTGTTCGTTACTTTTTTTTAACACCAAATCAAATCAATAATTCTCTAAATATATTTTTAAAATTTTTTGTATTTCAATAGAACTTTTATAGATTTAGCATGAAAATTTTATTCATTAAATCTGAGAGTATTAATTATAAGTTGATTTTGTACTATATATCCACCACATAATCTTAGTGTAAATTTTAAAAAACAAGTATAGATTTTGTTAAGTTGCTATTATAAAATTAAAAATAATAATTAATTTATGTATTTTTTTATATATAATTTATGTATTTTTAGTTCAACAATTGATATATATTTTCTTAGATTGTTATCATTAATATTAATTTTAATCTATATCTAAACTTTTCTAATTTATTATGAGAGTTTAAAACTTTATACATCAAAATAAATATTAACAAACATTATATTATAAATAAATTATATATTTTTTATAAAAATTCTTTAAATTGAGATAATCAATTATATATTTGGATAAATAAAATAATATTACAAAAAAAAAAAACATTACAATTAAACCCCTCTAATTAACAAACACAATTTAACATTATAAAGAAATACTATATCAACTCAACAAGATTTATAAAATTTAGTTTTTAATCTATAAAAGATACACAGAAAATTAATTTTATTAATAAAATATGATTAATTAAGATAATTGAAATATAAAAATATTGTGTTGATTTTAGAAAAATATTTAGAAAATTATTTGAATTGATTTGGTGTTTAATATTTAGAAAACTATTAATTTAATTTGGTATTTAAAAAAATGTAATGGAAGCAAAGTAATAGATCTACGAAATTTATCAAGAGACGCCAATTTGTTAAGATTATGTCTACATGTCTAATAAGACAAAAAGGTTTGACCAAATTTTATGGATAGCTTCTTTCGTAAAGACGTAACAACTTATTTTAAGAATTAGTTTAAAAAGAGACCCCTTCATACAATTAACCCTTTATTTTTTGTAAAGAATTCTCATTTAGACAAAAAATGGAAGCGGAGATAGAAAATTTTCTAACAAGGTAAATGAAGTTAGAGACGGAAATGTATTATCCATCTGCATCTCTTGGATTCCACCCTGTTTATATCTTATTTTAGAAAATGGTTCTCCTTTTTTTTTATTTTTTGTTTGTAGAAATATTTATTCAATTTTACATTTTCTTCAATAATTCGTTACCTAACTGAAATGAATGTATATTCTAGGAAAAATTAACTATTTGAAAATATGAGTAAAAAATACTTATAAAAATTAAGATTAGAAAAGGAAAAAAATAAAAATAAAGCAGTGAAAATTTCTCCGTAGAAAGCCTTATCCTCGCCAATTCCGGAATCCCACCCCATCCCCGCGAAAAAGAAATAGAGAGTTTCACGGGGATAAAGAATGATTTGGTGGCGAAGATGGGAAAATTATTCCCTAGCCTCGCATGGACATCTTCAGTCACCGTTTCCGCCGCCAAATGCAATCTACGTCCTCGTGAAATTCACCATTTTTTGTGAACGTGAACCAAGATTCCGCACACGGAATTGACACGAATCGGGTTCTCCAACGTGAATTTTTTCATTTAATTTTTCCTTTTTTTAATCTAAATTTTTATATGTATTTTTAAAAATAATATTTCAAATAATTAATTTTCATGGGAAAATATAGGGAAATTATACTAAATAGACAATTTTAAAGAAATATTTGCAAAAATAGGTGACAAACTTTTGTTTTGCATTTTTTTTTTAAATTTTGAATTTAACTTTTTTTTTAATACAATTTTGTCATTTCATTCATTAATGACTTTCATTTCCATTTCAAAATAGCATTTCATACTTTTCATACGTAGAAGATTTATTCTATTCATAATTGACAAATTAATGTTACGAATTTGTAATTGACTTGTTCAATTCTTTCATCTCTAAAAATTAAGGTTAGAAAAGGAAAACATAAAAATGAAATCGTGAAAATTTCTATTCATAGAGCCTTATCCTCACCAATTCCCTGCAAGAATCTTTGCCCCCATCCCTGTGAAAAAGAAATGGTGAATTTCACACGAATTAGGAATGATTTTGATGGCAGAGACAGGAAAACCATTCCCTGGTCTGGACATCTCATGTCACCGTCCCTTTCCACCAAATGCAATGTCTTCGAGAAATTTACCATTTGTTTAGCTGAAAGGGGACTAGGATTCTTCGCAAGAAATTATCGGGTTCTCAACGTGAATTTTTTCCCATCAATTTTTTTTCTTCTTTTTTTTAATCTAAATTTTTATATGCATTTTAAAAAATAATATTTTCATGAAAAAATATATTAATTTTCAATTACCTAGTTAATTATTAAAGAAAAATAACGATTTAAATCAATGTGAAATATAATATTACAAGTTAGTTGTTTTTTTATCCTCACAAGCATTTAGGTTTGACCATATTGAGTTTACTACATGGTTCTTTGTGTATTGTTTAATTTGGACCCAAATTCCAAATAAACGAACTTCTGGTCCAATAAACTTTGAAATAATTAAGAATTTGTAACTGATTTGAAAGTTAATTAAACTTCCTCATTAATTTGTACATGACGTAACCATTTCTGATAAGACAATTCTAATTCTCAGCCCAAAGATCCAAGCTTATAATGAAGCAAGAACACTTGAATTAAGAGATTAACACCTCCTTAAGGATTTTAGAACAACCAAGAGAAAAGCTAGAATTTAATTACATCTTTAGATCAAAGATCTAGAAGCTAGAATTTGATTACCTCTTGTTCTAGATTGAGTCACTCCACAATCTAACTTGATCAAGGCTGGATTGAATGGCTCGGATGCAATCTATTACAATAATCGCAAATATATTTAGAAAAATGCAAAGATTTTGCTCTAAATTTCTAAGAAAATTATCTCCGGTTAAGAACTCATTTTTATTCGATTAAAAAAGAAAGGTTATCTTGATTTCAAAAAAAAAAAAAAAAAAGAAGTTATTTTCAATTGAAAAAATAATAATAATAATAAACTTTAGCATTTCATTATTTAAAAACCCCCCATAAATGAAAAGTTTAGAATAATTATAGTGGGTGATAAATGTGCATAAAAAGGAGTGGGAATCATGTGATTGAGAGGGAGAATTCCATCAATCACCGTTCGTTATGAATCAAAGAATTCCCAAACAAAGAATCGTTTTCCATCAATCACCCAAAGGGACGTGGAATTACAAGTTGAAGGTTTTGTGCTTCGAAAACCATGGGCGGGGAAGTTCATTGCACATTTCACAAAGCTCTAACCCAATTTTAATTACTCAAAAATTACCAGTTTGACTATTTTCACCCCAATTTTACTTAAATTTAAAAATAAAATAATATAAAAAATCTTTCACAATTCAATTTTATATTTAATAGAAAATGTAAAGTCAAAATCTCCTTGAAACGTTAAAATTGCAGTGATGCTCGGTTTTCATTTGTTGGGGAAAAATATATGTTTTTTTTGGCAAGTACGGATCTACTATGGAGAAAGGTAGAGTGTTAGCAACCGGAGTAGTGAGACCAAACGACCGAATTGGTAATCTCGATCTTTTTAATGTTGTTGTCTGGGTGCAGGTTTGTAGTGTTTCTTTTAATTGTATGTTTTGTGAGATGGCATATTGTGCTGGTTTGGACTTAAATGAGGTCATTACAACTCATTATGGGGGCAAAATAATGAACCAAAACTAATTGTGGAAAGTTTTCCAAATGGTAATTTCCAGGAGATTATTCCAGTGGCTGTTTTCATTTGTTTCCAATTTACTTAGGCCCTCTCAACAAACAGTGTCGCAAATTATTTTTGAGCTTTTGATTGCAAACGGAAAGAGGAATTATGTTGATCCTATGATATTCTCAGTATGGATTTTAAACCTGTAGAGGAAAGATTGATAGTTGATGAAGATTTTTTGACTGAAGGCATTTGTGCATCATGCTTTGTATTGAAATTCAGGAACGCCAATTACAATAAGTCTCTTTTTTAGGGGGGAGCTCAAGGGAGGGGAGGGGAGGGGAGGGGGTATACTTTGGGCACTCCGTTCCTTTAAGAAAGTTGGTGCACTTTCTAACCCCATTTTGATTTTATTTAATAAAAATATGTTTGGTGCTACGAGTTTGCTAGTTGTTAGGGTCAGAATTGGTCATGGTTTTGTCTTTTTTGAAGAAGAGCTCATAGATAAAGGATTTTCTAACATCGGATTAAACAGTTTTTACTGTCGAAGGTGTCTTCATTCCTCTACGGTCTTGGAGGTCTCTTTCTATCTATTGGTGGTTACTTGTACGTCAATATGTTTCATATCAATCGATTTAATCATCATTATTCATCAAAACTCAACCAATGAAGTATTGAAATTAATTTTTGAGTTGGATTCTTACGTTGAGTTCTTTCGATCTCAAATATAAGAAAACAAACTCGCAAGGTTATATTAATTCCCCAAGATTATTCTTGATTTTTGGTTTTTTTGTTAGTGGTCGATTTTGGTCCGAGTTGTGGACTAGAATCAATTTATTTATAACGTTATGTTCTTTTTTGTGTTTGCTCTTCATTTATTGGGAGCTGAGTTTGTATGCTTTTTTATTATTATTAATGAATGTTCTTTGATTTAGAAAAAAAAAAAAACAAAGTCTCACCAAAAAATAAAGTTGAAATCTGACTAGAGGAATTAGCATTAAAAAGAAAGAAAGAAAAAACTAATGTTAGAGTGCCACATTAAATGTTAGCGATACTATTAGTATCCTATAACAAACGCTTAGAGAGAACTGTTTTCAAAAAAAAAAAAAAAAGCTTAGAGAGAACTTCAAACAGCAAAGATTAAGTAGGTGTTTGTGTCAAAAAAAAAAGATTAAGTAATTGTTTGGATGAGATTTTAGATGAGGAGTTAGCTTCAGAAATTATTTTGAATAGTTAAAAATTTCGAATTGTAATAAAAAATTTGTTTGGATATGATTTTTTTTTTCTTTTTATAGAGGAGTTAGAGACAATTACTTGTTTATGGATAGATTTTAAATAAATAGTTATTTTGAGTAATTAAAAAATGAATAATTAGAAATAAGTGGTTAAAAATGAGTTATTTTAAAAAGTTAGAAATGAATGATTAGAAATGAGTGATTAGTATTGATGAGTTATTTTGAGTAGTTATAAACGAATGATTAAAAATCAATGATTAGAAATGAGAAGTTATTTTGAGTAGTAAAAATGAGTAGTTATTTTTTGGTAGTTACAAAAACTCCTTTAGATATAGTTTTTAGAGAAGTAGTTAATAAATACTCATTTAAATCCTTCATAAATATGGCAAACAAATACCCCCTAAAGATTGGGCAAACAAAGTATCCCACATTGTTAAATTAGGAAAGAGATCTTGGGTATATAAGGAAGAGACAATATCTTCATTTCATTGATGTGAGACTTTTTGGATGATGAGTGAAAACAAAACAATTATGATAATATCATATCAATGTGAAAGTTTGTTGAATTAGTTGTCCCCTAACAAGATCTTGGGGTATATAAAGAGTGGATAATTCCATATTGATGTACTATCTTTTTGGGTGATAACCAAAAACAAAATCATGAAAATAATATTCAAATAGATAATATCATATCAATAGAGAGGTTATGTGATTACTTATTGTTCGTGTCACTAAATCAATAGTATCATCCACAATGTTTTGAAATTTAGATAAGAAAATATCTTAGAAAATCTATATAGTGGATTTGATAACTCAGGAGCCATCAGAATTCATCAAGACAAATGTAATAGACCGTCATGAGATTTGTATTAAAAACAAAAATTAAAAAACTCAATGATCAATGGTTTCAAGTTGAAAAGCTTACAAAAAGAAAAACTACATCTTTTTCTTAGTATCCATTGGAATTTGGAACAATACTTTTTCCTCCTTTGATTAGTCTATTTTCCAAAATTACTGTTGAAAACAAGCAAAAGTAAAATTTGTTAAAAGGAGACTAAGAACCGTATCTATCATGAAGATATGGTCATATCTTACTTTTCTTTTTCCCATCACGAAAATAACATAAAAAGTAAAGGTTTAAAGAACACTTCAATCGTGATTTTTTTTTACTTCTCATGATCGAAAGTCACGAGCTTTGCTCTCTTAATACTTGAATTACTACCGATTCATCTCTCTAAGTTGAAGCACATCAAGATATATCACATGAGAGTGTCTACAAATTAATGTCACGAACTTTAGCACACTTTGCTACTGAACTTTAATCCAAGTAACAATTTAATTTTTATAATTTTACTTTTGTAATAGTTTAGTTCATAAACTTTAGAACGTAACCATTAATTAGTCATGACCTTTTATAATTTAGTATCAATCAAATTCTCACTAGTAAAAATAACATCCAAGTAAGGTGTTAATTTCACGCCAGGACTCATTTCATGCGAGGACTTAATCTTTGTTAACTTTAGTCTTTAACCAATTTATCAATTTACATATGTAAGAAATTTCAATAATATATTTATGATGGATATTAAATTATTAAATTTTAAACTGAATTAAATTTTAGCAAAATTTAAAACACATGAATTAGATGAATTACATGGCTACAAAGTTGAAAATTTATTAGTTAAATTGTTACAAACTTTTCAAATAAATTACTGACTAAAGTTTATGAACTAAATTTTTATAAAAGTGCAAGTTTCAAAATTAAGTAGAATTGAATCGTTGTTTTCATTCAAGTTTGGAACTAAAGTCATGATGGTAAATTTTATTTATGGTAGTTACTTAAAAATTAATTTGTATGCCCTGTGACACACCAACAAATATAATAAAGTACTTTTGTACTAATAAGTATATAAATATATATATAGAGAGGGGTTACGAAAAGAAGAAGTGTGAAACATTAGTTTTTTTTTTTGTATTTCTCTTTTATATAATATAAATAGTTTTTTTTTTTTTTTTGAAATCAAGAACCTTCATTAAAGATAATGATAAAGCATACAAACATAATCCCAACAAATTGGAAGGATAAATAAGGGATCACATAACCCCTTAACTATGATTTCAAAAAAAAAAAAACCCCTTTAACTACTATAGTTTTAGTCCACAAGTCGAACCAGTACCGACTAAGAATAGATGAGCCACAAATAAAAAATATGTTCAAGGGGTCAACCACACTCTGAGAAAAGGTCTTCTTACGAATGGGAATGGAAGAACCCGTTAGTAAGAGACCATCGAAAAGATTTCAACACTACATAGGTTGAGTTTTAATATACTTTAGGGGTTAATCTTATTGATATAAAGCTTACTGACGTCCACAAACCCTCCAAAGAGAGAAAATAGGACTCCAAGACCGTAGAGGAGCAGAGGCACCATCGAGTGTAACACCTGACCATTACTAAAAGAGCATTTCCTTTATCAATTAGCTCATCCACATAACAATAAAAAAGAAAGACCAACTTAACAAAAATAACTTGTAACCGACTACTACATTTAGACCCAAAGAAAAGGATAATAAGGAAAAAATACATCTTAACGATGCACTTAAAATTTATTAATACATGGAAATTCCCCGATTCCAACGCATTGCAACTTTGGATTCTACGGCGGCTCCACCAAAAGATCTTCAACCTTGAACTTTGATTGATTAGTGCCCTCCATAATATAAATAGTTGTTAAGAGTAATAACTAAATGGAATTAGTGTGACTTATGAGCTAAAAAATTAAGGATCGAAATTCTTCGATTCCCTACTATTGTTAAACTAAAAAAATATACCTTTAGCGTATGAAAACAAAATTAATTAGGTCTTTTTATAAAGTACTTTTTTGGGGAGTTACCAAGTCCATGCATCATTAAATTATTTTTATCAAACTTTTAAACATTAAAACGTGTTACTTCAATGCTGCTTGACACAAATTTCAACTCACCCATCAACAAAATTCATTTCTTCAACCTAATATCCCAGAATTAATAAAAGATCATTTTGGCAATCTAAAAAAAAAGTGATACATCGAATTTATATTAATTCTTTTCAATAAATTGATGACAGAACTTAATTGAGAATTAATGATTTCTCTTGCATATAATTTTTTTAGTCCATTTAATTTATTTAGCTCCAACCAAGTAAAATTCTAGTTTCATAGCTTCTTTTTGTTGTCCTTTATGTTCTATTTCTATCTAGGCAACTATTTATAATTTCTTCTTAAAAACAGAAAGAGTTAGCAAGTTAATGAGTTCATTATTTAATAATAATTCAGCTCAACATTACGGTCACGAATTCGATATGAGAGGCTTAATGATTTTATTATTTAGTAATAATTCAGTTCAAAATCACGGCGACGAATTTGATCTTGAAAATCAATATTTGAATCTCATATTATTTGAAACCAATAATGCCCTTTATGTAGGTTTTGTTGGCCCCTCTCTCCTAATTTATACTAAAAAAATACTTACTAGTTCTTTCATGTTTTCAAAAAAATGAAACCATGTTTGATGATGCATGGGTAAATATTTTAATAAACTATGATAAGGAAATGCCAAAGTTTGTGTGGTAATCATTTTCTTTTATCTACTATACAATAACTGTCCAATTTTAACTTATTTATCAATTACAAATATATATATATATATAAAAATTGAGAGTAGTTGAGATAGAAACAAATATGATCGAGAGATAGAAAGCAAAGAGACACATTATAGAAAAATATACATATATTAACAAGAATTTATCAGTAGCTTTTTATGCAAACAAACAGAAGAATACCCCACACAGAAAATAAGGGGGGAAATGAGGCAGTATTTGAAGCAGAAACTTCTGGATGTGGATAATGTTTTCACAAATTTTATTTATTAGATAGACCTGTACACAGATATCACTTGCCAGAATCCTTGAACTGGAAGAAGAACAAGCAGCAAAAGGAAGAGGCAGAAAGAACAGAAGAATGAAGAAGAAGGCGACAACGATGAAGCGAAAATCTAAGATGTAAGTGTCACAGATGAGAGCAATTAGGTCCATTATACAAGCCAGCTACCACACCCAAATGTGTTCTCTCCACTGTAAGTTACATACAGAAATCCATCTTCATCCTTCTTCTCTTCATATATTGCAGACATGATTGCTCCTTCAGAAGAAAAAGAAAGTGATTTGCGTATTTCATACTCTGTGCTTAAGTTTTGGGGTATGGTTGTAAATACCGATATAGTTTTCGACATTTTAAGCATGCCCCTTTCGTTAAATTTTCGTTATCTTTAATTGAATTGGAACACGTGGGTGCTTGTGTACCAATTATGTCGAACTAATGTTAAAATGTAGACATGCGGCGGTAATATATAGATCGTAATCATACAACTAATTCCAGGAAGCAGAAGAGAAAACAAACTGTCCTACAATGTATTATAGGAAAAAGAAATAAAGGTGTACCTGTAGGAGGGAGGACATTGTCCACGAATATAAAGATTGCTTTCTCGGGGCTCAATTTAATCCTTTTACGGATGACATAAACAAACTGTCCCACAGTAAGGTCGGCCGGAACTAGGTACCTGCAGTCATGGGTCAAAATCTTAGCCGCAGAAAGGGAAAGAAGTGAAAGGCATTGTGAACTGCCAATTGTCTATTCTCTCCATGATGAATCAATCATATGCATTAAGGAAATTGACAATAGAACTATGAGAAAGAACAGAGACATAATGTTAACATTTAAATAAATATCAGTTTCAAAGAGAAGGCAAAAAGAACTAAACACAGAATACATTACCAAAAGATATCAACTATAATCAAACAGAGAAACTCAACTTAAATCCTGTCATTGACTCATTGAGCATAAATTCCAAAACAGAAACAAGAAAGTTTGAGTTCATCAGCTAGCAGCAGCAATATAACACTTTGACCAAAAGAACTATATAAAGAATACTTTCAAACCAAAAGAAATCATTTCGAAATTAGCTCTTCCTTTGATATGATATAAAAAGAAAAATAAATATTAACAGACAACAACGAAATAAATAAATGTAACAAATGTATAACATTGTTGGTGATTCTTACTTCTTTTTATCAATGCTAGGGATATCACTTCTCTCTGCCTTCTCCACAATAACCTTGAAACCACAAAAGCAAAATTATAAACGAACAAAAAACCAATTGCCATAAACAAACAAAAAACACTACAGATAAATGGCCTTTATTTCAGCCATTTCATTCTTAAAACACACTTCCCCCCTGCATATTTTCACTATAACAGCCAATTGCCAAACCAGTAACATCATAATTGACAGTGTCCAGTATCCGGGTTTCGGAAAATAAATCAAGGAGAACAATATCAATAACTGGACAGACAGAAACAAGACTCTAACAACATATGATAGTTAGAAAATCAGAACAAATTTGATTCGTTACTTAAGAGTTAAATAAAGAACAACAAAGCTTTATCAAAACTATTCAATACATAACAAAAACAATATCTAGACAACACCAAGTTGATGATGATAACCAATAGCCAAACAAATCAATGTACAAAATAAAATAATTCCTTACTGGAATTCTATCAGGGTATTTCTCCCTAATCCTTGCAGATTCCGCTTTTCTTTTTTCTGGTAAAACAAACAAGGAAATCTTATCAGTTCTGGTCAAACGAAATGTAATTGATGAAATCAAAGAAAAACATATTAGAAACATGGAGCTGAAGGATACCAAGATCATGCTCTTGCTTGAAGTAGCTCTTAGCCATCAGTCCTGAAAAAAAAACTGGAATCCAAAAAAGTCAGACTCCTTTGATTTGAAAGGAAGCAAGCACAGAATTTAGAACAATTGGGAAAATCAGCGGAAAATATGAACATTACAATCAAACCCCAAAAACGATAAAAAGCTAAAATCCCCAAAATTAACGGAAAAACATAATCGTGACCATCAATTATGAAATTAAAGTTCAACCCACCAAAAGTTTCATCAGTCCGGTAAACTCGACAAACCCAACAAACTTCTAGAACTCTCCAAAACAACAAACAACAAGATAAATAAATAAAAAATAAATAAAATAACGAAATTAAACTCAAGGAATCGTGTTAAACATTGAATCGAGGAATTAAGGAAAAGGGGTTTCAGCAGATTGTTAATTAGATGATGATTCATATGATGAACGTGAAAAATGATGAATGAGGGAAAAAGAAGAAAACACCTAGGAAGAGTTGAGCAGAATTAATCGATTAGCGAAGCCAGCTGAGAGTTGAAAACGGACCCAAATGGCTGATGAACAAAAAAGGAAATGGATTTTGGGCGACAAAGTTTACGAGAATCGAGTAGTTTTGATTGAATTGCAGATTATAGAGAGAGAAGTTTTCTGTTAGAGGAGAAAAAGATGCCTTCACGGTGGCGTTGCTTCGTCCTTAAATAAATTTTGGAAAAAATATATTTTTAGTCCATAGGGTATTATTTTTATTTGATCCTTATTTTTTGAAATTAAATATTTTTATATCTAATATTTGAAAATGTTAAGTTTTTTTTTAAGGTAAAAATTTTAAGTTTTAATTCTTCATAATTTTGTTGGGTTTTTTATTTGGAAGCCCACCAAATGAAAGCCCATTAGGGCAATTGTATTTAAAAGTGAATTTTTCACTTTTGTTTGAAACACAGCACAGTGACGGCAGAGAAAGAGAAAAGGAAAATAGAAGGAAGATAGGTTTCGTCCAGCTTCAGAGTTTTGGCATTATCGACGTAACCAACCGTCGGATCGAGCTGAAATTTTGACAGCGTGTTCGTAACACGAGGGTCTTCAATCTGAACGGTGGGAT
>JBBMKA010000030.1:5357951-5372341 GCA_037833695.1 Sechiopsis laciniata | reverse complement strand
GTGCTTGATATTTTTACCATATTTATGCTTGTTGTTTTTCATTAGGAACACAAGAGAGGGAATAATTGATCCTATTATAATAGTGTTTATTCACAACAAATTTGACACTGCTACGTCAACCCATCAAACAACATAACCATCTCGATTAAAAAATCTTAATTTCCTAATGAAATGCTTTTTTTTATTTTTGAGATCAAACAAATTTTCATTAAACAAACAAGATTTCAAAAACTAAATTGGACTCAACATACAACCCAAGTCGGGATCGAATAGAAAAGGAAAAGTCAAAGATAAGAAAAATTCTAACAAAGAGAAAAATTCATCATACAACGATCTTAACAAACAAAAAACAACAAAACTTTAAGAAAACATATCTAAAAGCTATCTTCAACACTTCTACGATTGAATTTTGAAAAGTCTTGTGGGATAATCTGTCCATCATAATTTCTACTGAGGTATACAATTCCACCAAGGTAACTACAAAAAAGATCGATCTCATAGAAATACTTGACCTTTCTAGCGAGAACAACTTGTAAAGACCTTCATAAGAATATCCTTTATCCACCAACTCATCCTCTAAACGCACCAACAACTTCCAAATTGACGCCAACATACTTAAGAAAACAAACAAAAACATAAGTAACTTCAAAATTAACAAGATGAAAATATTAAAAACCCATAGAGGCCTAAAAAGTGTAACCGTTTTCTTGAATATAAGGAATGCCCAAGATTGACCCATCTCTCGAACATCCACTTTCTCGAACATTACCTAATGCAATGTTGATTACAATAATAACTAGATTAATGTTTTTTTTTTAAATAATAACTAGATTAATGTTAACTTTTAGTATATTGATGGAGTCATAATTGTAAATTCAAAAAATTCACGAGGATTAAAATTGAACATAATTTAAATATCATAGAGTAAAAGTGTCTTATTTAAAAATTTATGGATCAATTGACACTACACTCCAAACTTAAGGATTAAAATGTATTTTTTTCCATAATTTTTCCATATTTTTAAAACCATCTATCTGAGTTATTTTAATGGAAAAACATTTAAAGTGTTAATCAAATTTAATAATCAAATAGTAAAAAACATGCAAAAATTAGCTTGCAAAAAATACTAGTATTATTTAGCGAGTTTACAGTGTAGTAGCTCATATGTAGCATCCATAGTTTAACCTATACAAGCGTTGACTAAAAAAATAAAACTCTTAATCGTTTTTCAATTTAAAAGAAAAAATAATATGATGTATATTCTTAGTTATAAAAAAGTGATTAGTTTCCAGCTTTCAACTTCCCAATATTAGTTTTTTTTTTTTTTTTTTTTTTTAAAAACAAAGCTTCCCAATATTATTATATTAAAAATAATAATATTTACATTTTTATCGTGGCACTAAGTTAGGTACAAAATTATGGAAAAAAAAATAATTAAATCACCATAAAAACTGATTTTTTTTTTCTCTTAACAAAAACATAACATTGGTTAACAAGAGAATAGTATTAATGGGTATGAGTGTATACCATTGACAAAGACGTAGTACTGTAATAGTAAATATGAATTTTTCCACCTTTAAATATTGTATAACTCAACAAAAAAATGACATAATATATAATCTAGGTAATCAATAAGTTAATTTAAAAAAAGAAACAAAATAGTTATCAATAGGTTATAAATTCAAATAAGACATCCAAATCTTGTCTGATGCCTCTGAATTTTAAGATTTTTTAAAATGTTTTTTTAGTATAAATTGGAGGGAGAGAGACTACAAACTTTTCATTAATGATATTACTATTCTCAAATAAATGAGAATCAAATACCGATTTATAGAATCGAACCTAATCGTAGTATTGAACTGAATTTTCACCAAATAATGAAATTATTACACAATAATTTTAAAAAATGTTAAAAAGTCTGATATTCTATGTATACCACGAAACAAACAAACCAATCAAAATGCTTATTTTATGTGGATTTTTTATTATCTCAAATCAAACGGTCTTAAAGGTGGTTGAATAAAGGATAAAAAATCCCATTAATTTTTCTTCCATAGGATCATGTTCAGAAAAATACATTCTTGGTTTTTTTTAAAAAAAAACCATTCTTTTACATATATTATTCTTCATTATAAAAAAAGATTTTAATCTTGTACTGGACAAGCTATGAAAATATTTTTTAATATTTAATTTTCAATGGAATTGTTTAATGTATTATTTACAAATTGTCAAAATATTAAGAATTTCAAATTTTCGAATGGAAAAAAGTCAACATTCATCTGAATAGTTGTAAGAGAGAAATTAGTATTTTATTCTTTTGTGTATCCATTGACAAAAAAAAATAAAAAATACAAATTAATTGAGGACGCCTAAAAAAATATTTAGGAAAAAGTTTTTTTTTTTTTTTTTTAGTATAAATAGGAAAAAGTAGTTTGGATAGTCCTTTTTATTATTCTAAAAAAAAAAAAAGATAGTCCTTTTTATTTGGTTCATATATTTCAAAATTCACTATTTTATTGTTGACATTTTAATATTACTAAATTTTAGTTGTGGTACATTTTTAGAGTATTTTATTTATTTTTAATTTTAATTTTAAAAATTAAATTTATGTCAAGATCAAAATATTTATTAGAATTTAAAATTAGTTTAACTATCATCTTAATCAACATTCAAATACATACCTAAGAGATTCTATATATATATATATATATCTAAAATTAACAATTTTGTTATTTCAAATACTAAAATCAAATATTATTAAAATAGACTATTTGATTTTAAAACATATAGATTAAATGAAAACTTCACCCAAAATTTAATGACAAAAAAGATGAGTTTTTCCCAATGATTAATTGATTTTTTAGTCAGTTGGTTTAACTTCAATTGCTCATGAAAACTCAACCTCTATAGAATTGAAATTTATAAATTTATTTTTTACGTTGAATTTTTTCATTTCTATATGCAATTAGGTCAGTTTATAGGATACTGGTGACCCATTTAATTTATTCATTATCGTTGACTCTTTCCAATCCATCTCGTTCCAAGTTGTGGACTGAAATCAAAGTAGCTATAAATTTATATTTGTTTTTGTAATTATTCCTCATTTGTGAGGAATGATTTTGTATGACTTATTTTTATGGTGAAAGAATGGTTACTGATTAAAAAAAAAAATTATAGTTTAATAATTCTAAGTGTAATTATTAAAAGCACGATTGAAATCGAGACTAAATTAAACCAAACAAAACTCAACATGTTTTTTTAAGAAAAAAACTTAATTCACTTTTTAACATAATATTAAACGAGCAATATTTAAATAAAGGTGGGTAAGTATTTTCAAAATGATCGATATTAAACTAGCAATGCCCTTAAAACCACATATTTTTTACTTTTTTACATTTCTCTCTTCATCAATCAAAACCAATTGAAAAAAAAGTAAAAATATGTAACTTTAAGGTAGATAAATATTTTTAAAATACTTACTCACTCTTAGTTAAGTATAACTCATATTAAACATATTAATTATTATTTAAAAAAAAATTGAAAGTTATTGGTACATTCATTTTTATTCGAAAAAAGTAATAAAAACTACACGAAATCAATGTTGATTTATTGACTTTCCCTTTCTCAAAAAAAAAAAAAAAAAAACTTTCCCTTTTATTTTTGTTTAATATAATTATAAGTTTTGGGGAATTTCGCATGTTCGACCAATTCGTGGCGCGGCTTCTTCCTCCATCCGATTGAGGTTTCCTCTCCTTCTAAATTTGCAGTGTATTGATTTTTAGGGTTCGTAATGATTCCATATCTTAAACTCCATCCGTTATTTTTCGGTATTCTAATTCGATACATACAATACATGAACGATTTTTGTTGGATTAGGTTATTAATGGGTATTTTTGTTAAGAGTAGATTAGTTTTCAATTTCCCCAAATTTCATATCTTTATTCTGTTGGGTCTCGACTCCATGTTTTCCCTTACATATTCTGTTTGTTGCAAACCAAAATTTTCCTATTCTGATCTTGAAATCTAATTCAATTACTTGTTTCCCAAGAAGCCCTAATTTTGTGTTACTTTTGTATAATTTCTGGAAGTTGCTTGGCCAATTTATATTTTTGTATGAAATTGTGTCAATTTGTTTTTTGTGAAGAATCTAATCTGCCTTTTGCATCCAATCATACTTTCAAGCACTAATATTTTAGAAAAAAGTTTAGGCTGTTGGTGAGCCATAATCTTTGATAATGGGGGGTCATGGAGGTTTAAACATTCTTCCTCAAAAGCGATGGAATGTGTACAACTATGACAACAGGGAGAAAGTGCGGAAAGATGAAGAAGCTGCAGCCAAAGAAGAACAGCTTAAACGCGAGCAGGTTAGGAAACGGGATGCCGAGTTTCGTCTTGAGCAGCTTCGAACAGCAAAGGGGTTAGCTCCAGTAGTAATTGACACTGCAAAGCCTTTAGAAACAGACCTGAAACCTGGTCACATAAATCTATTTGAAGGCATCAAGATTTTTGACCCAGTTAAGGGCTTTTCAGAGGAAGAAGATGGGTCTAAGAAGAAGAAGAGAATGAAGAAGGAAGAAGTGGAAAAAAAGGTTATCACAGCTGAAGATGAGAAGTATAAGTTAGGTTATGGTGTTGCTGGAAAAGGAGTTAAGTTGCCATGGTACCTTGAGAGGCGTGGCAAGGATGATGCTGAGAGTGATGAAAATGAAGGATCATCAAGAGCTGTGAATGTGAAAAGGGGAGAAAAGAAGACATTGGAAGAATTGAGGGCCGAGCGTCTCAAACGAGAGCAGAAGGAAAAGGGAAGGGAGCGTGCTTTAATTGCGGAGAGAAATCGAAAGAGTAGAACAACAGTTTCAGGGGAAGGGGATTCTTCATTCAGGAGGTAAACTGAGTTGACCTACAATTTTCTTGTTCTTTTATGTAACCGTCATGAGTTGGCCGAGTGGTCTGGATGGTCTTGAGAAAACGTAAAAGTTATGACCTTTAATTTAGGTTTTTTGACAACTAAACCTTATATCCCATAAGATAGTTAGCTACAATTCACTTGCTCTTCTTCAACCAAAAAAAAAAATACAATTCACTTGCTCTTAGAGTCTCCTGAGTTGGCCGAGTGGTAAGAAGGGTTTAACCTAAAGGTTATGACCATCTAACTAGAAATAATATTATTTTTTTGACAACATTGTAGGGTCAGATTTTTTGTCCCGTAAAAGTAGTAGTGCGCTTATCTGGCTCAGCCACTCACATATATAAATAATTTAAAAAAAAAAACGAAACTGTTTTAGTGGTTATGTTACAACATTTCTTCAAGGCTTATGATTAACTTCTAATCGGTTTGTAGATGTTTAGATTACAGTGAATCCTACTTTTATTCAGCAAATTTGGATTCGGCATGAGAACAACATTATGAAAACGTTTTTTTATTCATTGAAAACTGAGACGAGTCAAATTATCATTCAATTTTCTGAAGCTAGCTGTTCTGTCGAATTATATTTTATCACTACATTTCAATCATTCGTGTCATTTAGGCCCTATTGATGGTTTTTTTTTGGATATAAACATAAAATGCTCGGAAGAATAAGGCATCTCTCTTTACCATGCAGGTGGAAATCCAGAAGATGAGACTCAGATTTTGGGATTATGATATCATCTTTGTCTTAGCTCGAAGTCTTGAAGTGCAAATTCCAAGTGTAAAATGTAATTTACATCATATAATTGTGATGCATTTCAAAGCTATTAAATGAAAAATCAAAGGATTGTTGTTTTGCTCAAAAGCCTTCCAAAAAAAGGTTAGATTATGTGTCGGTGTAATTGTGATCTGGCCCTTGTGGAATTTGTAATTTAGGTTCATATGGACAAAATTTATGATTGAATATTAGGTTCATCAATTTTGATGCTGTGTAAGTTGAAATAGATTCAAGATTGTTGAAAAACACGTTCTGTTCTGTCTGCAACATATTTACATCCAATTCATGTATCGACTAAAATGTTGTTTGTTCAAACTACATAATCAAATGCTAAAGTAGCAATATCAATCATCTTTCCAGCTCTTGAATATGAGAAGAGGAAATAGTCAAATCCTAAACAAAGCTTCAGGGTTATTTGGTTCATAGTTCTAATAGTGTAAAATACAAACTTCATCCCAAAAAAAAAAGAAAAGGATGTATATATAAAAGTAAATTTGATCAGCTTCCAATGATAATTGTCGTAGATGAACGCACAAATTAAGTCATACTACATACCACAAATTAAGTCAAACGAAAATAAAGATTTAACTTTACACTATTATTTAACAAAAAAAAAGTGCAAACTAAACTCATACATTGATAGAAGCATCAAGTTACAACAATCTTAACATAAATGAATCAAGTGAATTAATCCATAAACACTCATCTCAATTATAATAAACTTACCATCCTAACTCATGTTAATGTCATGTTATAATCATAATTTGCACTGCAAATTCGTGTAATCATAATCTGTACCCTAAACCCGTAATCTCCCATGTTATAACTTTCACAAGTTCACTCTACAAATCTAATCCGAAAACAAAACAAAAAGAAAAACACAACGCTTGCTTTCATGGACATTGGCATTTTTCACGATATGACAAATCCAATTAAATGACATACAGGAAAGGAAAACAAAATTGGGATAAGAAATAAAGTGTTGATAAAATGCTGAACAATTGAGGATGTAAAATTATTAAATCTAACAGTTTCACAAAATATACCAAGTTGGATGGTAAAAGAAGCAGATGAGAAAAAAACAGGGAAAAAAAAAAAAAAACTCTTTTAAGTTACAGAGAATGTGCTACCTTGCAAATTCAGCAACTACATATTCACCAAACAATTTTGCTACTTCAACCAATTAAAACTTGCTACAGATCCACCCCACTGAGCACTAGTAGTTCCCATCCTTTCATCCATAGAAATTGTAGTGATATAAATCCAGTTTGCTCTCAAGAGATTCTCAAGTCTTCTTAATCATATAGCCCAGGATGATTCCGATCAATCCGATTAATATGACAAACAGGAAGGAGACACCGCCGCCGCCTGCATTTTTCCTACCATCCCGTTTCAATAGTTCCTGCACAATTCAAACTTCCAACCATAAAGAAGCTAATGTAGTAATAGGTTTGGGCCTTAGGAATATTAAAGAATAGTATAAGAGCCTTTATGCAATTAGTTGGGGAGTTAGTTACATATGGTGGTTATAAATAGGGAGAGTTACTTAGTGAGGAAGTATCATTGAATTGTATGAGAGTTAGGGCTTGAGAGATCTCAAGAGTCTAGGGAAGGTCCAAGTACCTCGAATCACTTAGTTTATCATGTATGTTCGTGATGCTTTGCTAATAGATAGATCCAGATTCTATCATGTAGCTCTGAAAATAAGAATCAGATTTGAGCATAGTCTTATTTGCAGCAGTACAGAGGAAGTTCAATACTGTAGATATTTTATTTGGGTAATCTTCAAAAAGGTATCCAGGAAAGGAGAGCTAGAGATTTATTAAAGTATAACCCAAAGTATAAGGTGTTTGCACTAGTCAGGGTGGACATCATCCTTGCTTTTTTACTTTTCCCTGTCCTGTTAGTTACAATTCAGAGTTGGTTTGTCTTGTTCTCTGTCAGAGAAAGTAGAAAGGTGGTATTGAGTTTACATAGGCTCCTAATTTGATGGCTTTTCGTTGGCCTTTGGGAGTATTAAAAGGGGATCTTGGAAGGATTTTTTGTGAGTTCCACCAAAGAGGGGTTGTTTTAGACAGTTTTGTAAACGAAACATTTGTGTTCTTAATTCAGAAAAGAAAAATGCTAGGACGGTTAAAGATTTCAGGCTGATAAGCTTAATGATCGAATGTTTACAAAATATTGTTTCTTATAATAAAAAAAATGAGTTACAAAATTATTGCTGAGGTGTTGGTCAACGAGTTAAGAAAGACTAATAGCTAATGAGGTTATTGAGGATAATAGAGTGCACAATCTGGAACGAGTTACTTTTCAGATTGATTTTGAAAAAGCTTATGACCAAGCTCTTACTTCTATATATTAATAATATATTTTTTTGATAACGAGGAATTGGAGCTTTGACCCACAACATATCCAGGGCACCCACACCTGTCCCAAATGACCAAACTTTTATTGCTAATGAGGTTATTGAGGATAATAGAGTGCGCAACGGGAAATGAGTTATTTTTTTTAGACAAGGGTAACCATGAGATATCGAAGGAGTAATGCCACAGGTGAGTTTCCAACTTGAAACCTTGAAGGGAGCATACTTTCACAGCCCAAGTGTTCAACCACTGTACCATCCTTTAGGGACAACGGGAAATGAGTTGTTATTTTACAGATTGGGTTTTGAAAAGGCTTATATAACCACGTTTAATTGGAATTTTCTAGACAATGTCCTCGCTAAGAAGGGCTTCAGTAATAGGTGGAAGTCGTGGATGTAGAGTAGCAGATTTGGAGCTTATAGAGGTCTTAAGCAAAGAGAATCCCCTTTTGCCCTTTTTATTAGCTGCCTTCTAATGTAGGCTTTCGTTTTTTGTATACACTTGTAGTCTTTCATTTTTTTCTAACTGTAGTTCGATTTATATATTATATGTATATTTGAAACTTTTCTATTGCAAAACTCCATCTAGTGAAACTTCAAACCCATCCATCCCTCTTACCAATTCCTGACGAAGTTTGTTAGTCTGTTGAAGGGCAATATTCTTTTCCTCTGTAAGTTTAGCTATGAGGGCTTTAGCCTGCACATGTACAAGTAGTCAATCAGCAGCTTGCTAGAAGCAGAAAGTACAGCACATGCAAACACAAAACACACACGCACACAAACAGCTACAGTGGCCCAGATTTAATCAATGAAACCATCTGCATAGTGCTGACTAACTTAAGAATATCTGAGAACCATGATAAAGGTTGGAGAACATTGCACAACCAAAGAAAAAGAATAATTTTTTTTTTTTTTTAAAGGAACAAGGAGAACGAGTGATCCAAATGTGGTTGGACCTATGAATTATGAACTTCTCAAATTTTGACAAGGAGTTCAGAAGCAAAAGGGATGGAGTTTCCCATATTAACTAATAACTCCACCATCTTTAACCTAATTATTAGCCTTTCGACTCAAACAAGCTCAGGAAGTGTCTGCCCCCTTTTAAGTTAGCTCAAAACAAATAATATCGTGAAAGACTGAAGCACTTGCTGTCTATTATAAAAGGGGGCAGACACGTCCTGCGCTTAGCTTAGGAATCTTTGAGCAAAGAGAACGATGATTGATTAGCTTTGTAAGGAAATTAGGTACGATGGTGATGTTAAAGAACAGAGAGGTTGTGGAAATTTACAACATTCATTGACAAAACAAACCGAACTGCAGGGATAACACAGTTTAGAAAATTAATTAGTTTCTATAAAACTTTGGAAAGAGTTTAAATAAACAGCAAAAAGACAAGAATATAGCATACTTATTTTATGGATAAAGGATTGTTTAAATCTAACAGTTTAGGAAGGTTCTCTAAAGTGGATGTACGACTCTTTATTTGGCTTTGGAAAAAAAAATTAATGACCATATAGGTGATGGTCATGGATTGAACTTAGGACATCAAAATATCCAAGCTCACAGTTCAACTCTTCCCTGCTAAGCCAACCACCAACTAAAGGTGGTTGTTTCTCAACAGAGCAATACTAGGGGACAAAAGATTACGGCTCTATGTGCACGCGTAGATTAACACAAGCAGTATTATGCAATCTTTATTGTTTTGTGATGAACACATCTATAATGTAATAAAATGGTTTCCATTCAAGTAAGAAAAGTGATAAAAGATCATATAAGAGAACAAAATGTTAACGGAAATCATTACAAAAGATGTGATCAGCAAGTTAAAAATTCTCAAGAGTAAATCCTCGACACTTGTGATTATTATGCCAAGGAAGTTTCACCAAAGCGATGTTAAGTGTAAAACTAAACATTAAGAACTTCTATCATATATCTCAATGCTTTCAGTTAAGCTTAGAATTAGAAATATAGCTAACCATTTTGAGAAATCTGTATGAAGCAAATACCCAACAGAACCAAGTTCACCCAAAATCCACACACGTATTTTCAATAACTATACAGTTCGGTCCAAGCAAATTCATCCTTTACTGCTCAGAGTTCAACACTCCAATCACAAAGTCATACAATGTCATTGAGTTATTTCGTATAAATTTTTTAAAATAGAAGTGGTAATTTGGAGAAAAGAACTTTTCAATACATAATATAAAATGCATACAACAGGCCCACAGGCACTCAAGTTGGGCACTCAAGTTGATATTTCTTACCTCTGCAGATTTATCCTGGGGCTCCGACCGTTCAACATATCCCTTTGTAGCCTGCAAATGGAAGGTAAAAATGTGTAAATTTCAAATGCACAGATGAACGAAAACAAAAACAATAACCCAACTACTTACATTATTTGATTCAGTATCATTGAAGTTTCCATTCTCTGATACGGAACCTCTTGGGGAGGATCCTTCTTCAGAACCTTCTGGTACTGGAGAAGGTGGTTGAGGTGGAGAAACATAAACGACTTTCAATTTGCATTCTTCAACCACATGCCCAGCTTCCTTGTTGAACTGCAAACCCCACAATCACATCAATAAAAAAAAAAAGAAAAAAAGAGTAAAATTCTAACACTAACCACAAGCTTTAAAAATTCACATTCACACTATTTAAATACCATTTCTGCATTGACATCCTTTGGGGTTGAACCATCAACGGTTCTAACACTCTGAAGGAGGAATTTATCTTTGCATTGCATATCAGCAGGAGCTTCTTTCTGGGCTTGCATGGTGACTACACAAAAAAGTACTTCACATTTCAACCACAAAAACCATTTGAAAATCAGAAACCAAAAATTAAAAACATTTGATATTCGCATTTATCACCTACAACCCTGCATGTTGACCGTGGCGAGACAATTCCAGTGTTTGGACGAACACAGTACTTTTTAGGGTTCGTAGTTTTCACCTAGAAAAGGATAAACTTCATATTAAGTGGACAAAACCAGCATAGGAGCTTTAATCTTCGCGCAATTAGTCAATAAAAAACAAATTAAAAACCGAAACACCCTAAAGAAAATTGAAAATCGACGAAATTAACGAACTTCATACAGTGATCTGGCGAAAGAGCAAAAAACCCCAAAATAAACAAAAGAAAAGTGCACAAACCTACATTCCAAATCGAAAAGACTGACATACAACAGCACTCGAAAAAAGATGAAATACGTAAATCAAACGAAATGAATCAAAACACAATAAGATTGAAACAGAGAGAGAAACAAACCACAGACCTTAAACGCAACGTAGCTATCGGTCTTGTTCGACAATTGAAGAGAACACGAGATCTGCTTCTTCAATTCGACTAACCTCAAACAAAAAAGAAACAAATTAAGCAAAAAAGAAAGCAAAAACAGATAAAAGAATACAGATCCGCAACAAGAAAATGAGTCCCTGAATGATCAACAACAACTCACAGTTAAAGGTGAGTTCGACAGGATCGATGCTGAGAAGTTCTCCCGTACTCATTGTTGGAAGAGTGAAGAACGAACAAAACGGGAAGAAGATGAAATTGAAGAGATTATAAGAAAGAAAGAAAGAAAGAATCTGGAAAAATGAGTTTGGTGTTGAGAGCAAGTTTCGCGAACAGATCGAGAAAAGAGAGGAGCAACAATGGCGAACGTGCTGCGGACGAGAGGATGGTGGGAAACACGTGCCCCAAACCCGTCGGTCCTTTTCCATGGGCCCTTATATTGGGCCTTTAAGCTTCTTCCGCCCATTTTCAGCATCCTGAACTTTCGTTTAGGTTCATTGGGCTGAAAAACATATATCAAATTTAAAAATTAATTATAATACAGTCATTTGAAAAAAATAATAAAAATGTAGCCATTAATATTAATTAATATTGTCACATATTTTTATAATACTCATATTAATATTAATACATAATACTGATATTAATAAATATTTATTATACATTATGAATACAAATTCATTCACTATAATTTATTTTTTCTTTTATTGTTGAAATACTGAATTTAGTTTTTCTTTAGAAAGACTAAATTTAAAATCTTAATTTCGATTCAAAAAAGAAAAAGTAAACATCAATCGTTCCTTTCAGTTTTAACTTCTTATTGGTATGGGTCAAAGCATGCAATATAAGGGGTTTGTATTCTTCAATGTTTGCATTTTCCTTAACACAGTGATTATAGCTGTTTCATTGTATTCTAGTATTTTCTTTTTTCATTGTGTACTCATTGTGTTCTAGTATTTAATAGGTTTTATATTTCATTATGGTTTTCTCAATTACAAGTTCATTGGGCCTTTTATGTTTACAAGTATGCCATATAGTAGGGGGTGATAATAGAAACAAAAAACTAACAAAACTGAACCGATCTAAATCATTATATTGAATTGGTTTGGATTTTTTTATATAATACTGGGCATATTAGTTATTAGATCGGTTGATTTCTATTTGTAAAAACTGAATCGAATCAATAATGATTTATTTATTTTCATTTTTCTTTTTATATGTTAGTTTAACTTTTTATTGGTAATTGGCTAATTATTTTAGTTTAATTCAATTATAAATTTTTAAAAAAAATAGGAAAGATACATTCAAATAAGGATTGAAAATAAAATAGAAACTAAAATAGTAAAAATAATCAAGTCATAGGGGACCGAATCGAAGAAAATCGAGTCAAATGATTTTTTTTTTTATTGGACATTAATTCGATGCCTCTTTTTGTCAAATCAATTGAATTAGATTGATCTAAAAATCGAGGAAAACGAAACCAATAATTTTACCTTTTGTTGGACATTAGTTCAAGCTCGATTCTTAATTTAACCAAAAACCAAGAAAAACCAAACCAATATCCCCCTATGTCAATTTCAATAATTCTATTGTCTCTTCAATGACTTTTATTTCAATTTAACAACTTTCGATGACTTCACGCCAGTGAACTCAACAACCGTCGAGCTGCAACAATGAGAAAACTCGAAGTTCCCTACAAATCAAGCACTCTATCGATAGTAGAATGTTGTCAAAACTTTTTTTTTTTTTTTTCTTTCCATATTTCATATTTGGCTTTTCATTTTTAAAAATAAAAAATAAGAATATATTTCATAACGATTTTTATTTACCGTTTCTTACCCAAAAAATAAAATAAACTAATAAAAAAAAATAATAATAATAATAAAATAAACTTTCTGTTTTTTTTTCTTATTCTTTTTTTTCTTTTATAATTAAAAAAGAATTAGGTTATATAGTACAAAAATATATATATATTCTATATGTCAATTTGAATGGTACTTACAAAAAAAACAAAAAAATCTATATCTCAATTAAGGATAATAGTATCAATAAAAACAATACTTAGTTTGAAACTCCACTTTCAATATTGGTGAGCTGTAAAAACTAAAAGAATAACAAAAGTACTAACAAGAGCAGTAGCTCAACGGCATCAATAATGTCTATGGGTTCAAATTCTCCATCACCAATTGTTGTAATCTCAACAAAAAAAAAAAAAAAAAAGTAACATCCCTACTAAATTGAAAACATGAGGGAATAATACTTGAAATGGAAAGATTAATACTAGTCCCCAAGGTTAAAAGTAATACTCGTTAATTTAAATTCCTTCAAGTAAGTATTTTGTAAACATGGCTCATCCATAATTAGCATATATGAAGTCCAAATTCAAATTCTTATAAACTACCTTTTATCTAAGGAAACAAAAATATTTAGAAACAAAAATATTTTTATTGATTGATGAAAAGGTTAAAATGCTATTAAATATACAAAATGGAAGTCCAATACATGGCCTTTTAATGAAGGGCAAACGAAGATCAAAATAAAAAAGGATTATTCCAATCATTCACAAACCCTATGATATCAACAAATTTAGAGAAATTTTTTTTTTTTAATGTGGTGATGGGCTTAGGTCGATCTTGTATGTTGATGATGTCAAAGAAGAAGATAGTCGAGAATAATTCTTAATATGAAGGCAAAGGTGAATGATGTGTTAGTAAAGATAGTTGATATCTCATCAAAGACGTAACTATTTGTGATCCATTGTACTACCACAACAAAATACGATTAAATTGACCGAGCTTCTCAAAGAAGATACACGACAAAGAGAGAGATCGGTGAATCCAAAAAGAGCAAAGCTACTATTGTAAAAAACTATATTGGCCTTGCAAAGATAAATGAACGATTTGAAGAGAATTATAAAATCCATCCCCATTTTGACAAGTGGAAGAAAATTATTTTCCGCTCACTCCCCCATTTCCCATAAAATTAAAGACTCCCCGTCAATTTGAGGAGTCCCACGTAGTTAAAATGGACATCCCTACATATATTAT
>JBBMKA010000030.1:5327729-5357851 GCA_037833695.1 Sechiopsis laciniata | reverse complement strand
TTCTGTGTTGACGAAAGTTATGTGAAAGCCTTTGTGGTGGAGGAGCTTTGCTAGCTTTAGCATTGGACTTATGTGGCTTTGGCCTGGGCATGGGATGCATATTGCATGAGGTTTGTTTGCTTTGGGATGTGTACCCATTGCTATGCTTTGCTTTTTTTTCTTTTTTTTTTTTTTTTTTTGAAATCCTTTCTTTTCTCTTTTTAATTATGAGTTTTGTTGGATTTTATTTGCATTCTTTTATAAGGGTTAGTATGAAAGAGAAAGATTAATACTTGTGTGCAATAAATTATCGATTTTTTTTCCTCTCTCTTTTAATAAAAGATCGATATGTGGCTTAGAGTGCCTCACTCATTAACACGTCCTTTCATTTTTCTTTTAGATGTCATTTTAATTTGATGCTTTATATATATATAAAATTTAAAATCTTAATTAAAAATAATTTGATCCAATTATAAAATTAAAGTATAATTCAAAATTTAGCTACTTGTAAATTTAAAGATTAAAATTTTTTTTTAATTAAACTAATATTTAATTAAATAAGCTTCGAAATTTTGATTAAAATCTTTAATATTCTAAGCCTAACATGTTTTTTTTTTTTTTGAGAGAGTCTAACATATATTCTTATATTCTTATGAATTAGATTTCATCTCAATATATCATTAATACATGAACAAGAAATCCATTCCAAAAATAAATAAATAAAAATTACATGAACAAAAATGTGACTTTGAAGAATATGTTCATTTTTTGGAAAAAAAAAAAAAATTAAACATGCCCATTTCAAAATAAGGATAATTTCTTATTAAAAGGGTTAAAAAAGGAAAAAAGGGAAAAATGAAAGGTGAAACCGACGTGTGTTTCACGCCAAGTGAGGATAAAACTATAAAAAATAATTCAAAAAAAGAAAAGAAAAAGTAAAGCCACAGCGAAATAATTCAGAAAAAGAAAAGAAAAAGTAAAGCCACCTAGACATGAGCTGTTTGTTTGTCGTATTTTAGGAGAATTTAGTTAGAGAATTTATTAATCGTTTTTCAAAAATTTACATTCAAATAAATTTGTAAATTTTTAGTAATTCCTCATCTTTTTTATTTTTAAAAGAAACTTTTATTTCTAACCATTCATTTATAACTACTCAATCATATTCAATCACTTATTTTTAGTGATTTATTTCAAATCCATCAAAATAATTTATTTTTTACCACTCATTTTTAATAATTAGTTTTTAACTACTCAAAATAACTATTAATTTTAAATTTATATCCTAACATGGTTTTACCTCTAACTCTTTTACATAAAAACTACATCTAACGAGTTTTTGACTACAACTCTCAATTTTTATCTACTCAAAATAACTCCTCAATATAACTCTTTAAGCTAAATCCTCACTAAATATGGTAAACAAACACCCAGGTATGATTTTTTTTTTTCTTTTTAAAGATGATCTCTTGATCATTAGGTATACACAAATGCGGCTGAATTACTGCTCTTGTTGACCGACAGTCTTTTGGCCTCACTTCAAAATTTCAGAATTTAAAAGTATCACCCAAAGAAAAATTAGTGTGGTAAAATATATCTAATATTTTAATGTGTATCTAAATTATGACGACAAATCTAGAGGTCATGGCTTCCAATCCTCACTTATAATTATGTGATTATGAAAAGCTATCACAAAATAATTGATAGTTTTGAAAAGGTTATATAGAAATATTTTCATTGGAAAGCATTTATTGTGCGACTCTTTTTCCAATCGAAAGAGTTAGTGGTTTGGTGGTTTCATTATTTGGTTGTAATTCAGTTCAATACTACGGTCACTAGTTCGATTCTGAAAATCGGTATTTAACTTGCATATTATTTTAGAGTAGTAGTGCCCTCTATATAGGGTTTGTTGGTCCCCCTCTGTAACGGCCCAAGTTTGTGGGCCTCTTCGAGATCCTTGAGCGGATTGGTTCAGTTGCTTACCGCTTGGCTTTGCCCCCGTCTTTGGCAGCAATACATAATGTCTTTGGCAGCAGACCCTTCTGATTCCTTATTTTAAAAATTCCCTAAATGGCTATTAGGATTATTTTTTTTCTTTTTAGTATTCTTAGATTATTAGAATCTTTTTAATTCATCTTCCCTTAATTAGGTACTTAAAAGATAGTTTTCTTCTATTTGGAATCCTAGTTATAAATAAAGCTCCTTCCCACAATAACCTAAACCTAACTCTTGCACCCCAAACACCCTTATCTCCAAACTCTCATTCTCTCTTTCTCTTTTTGTGCACATAGCCCTAGACTAAAAAAATACACTTTCTGTATTTGTAACGCTCATTTTTGGATAGACCCTCCAAGTACGGTTATTCTTTTTCCTGAATTTTTCGGTTGAGTTCTAGTTAGTTTGGCTATAGAGGTATTTTCGTCATTTTACCCCTAAGAATCTTTTTGCAATTAGTAATTATTAATGGGAAATTTTGTGATTTCAGGAGTTCATGGGGCATTCGTGTGGATTAAGTTTTTTTTTTAGAAATTAAGAGGAAAAAAAATAGAAAGAAAAATTGAATTTAGTTTTTATTAAAGAAAACAAAAAGGGGAAATCATTTTGAGAACTTAAAAAGGAAAAGTTGGAAAAGTTGGAATTAGAGTTAATGCAAATTAAAGTTGATTTAGGGGGAAAAAAAATCTAAAGTGAAAGAAACCCTAAAGTCATCTCTTCCATCCATAACCCACCCCTAGCCGTTGCCGACATCGTCCTCCCAGTATCGTTCGATTACCAATAGCCATTCGCATCGCAAGCCCCACGAGTCCCTTTTGTCATCGCAGATCTACAAAGTAGCTCTCGTCTGCGTGCGAGTCCCCTAGCTCCGAGGATTTCCATCCCCGTGCGCCCAGTGCTATTTGCCAAGCTTTTGTCTGTCTTGCACCTACCAATTTGCGAGCCGTGTGTTTCGTCTGCTCCTAGCCGCGCCAGGTCGTCGGTGTCTACCCTGTTCTAGCGCATTGCAACCGTGCCAGACACGCGCATGTCTTTCCTTTCTCGCATGCCTTGCAGCTCCGCAGCGGCCCAGTTCTGTCTGATCCTACAGCTCGTCAACCCTCATCCACGCTAGCCAGCAACGTGTCATGTTCGTCTTCGAGTTAGGTAATTTATGTTGCTCGTGATTTTTTTAGTGTTGCATCGTTCCAAGATCTGACTAGTGGTTCTTAATTAGGTTGTTTTTATGGTTTTGTATTTTTTCTGTTGGATTCCAAGGAATACGCTTTATAAATTTCAATAAGGTAAGAACTTTCTACCTTAGTTGTGTGGACTTTCTATTTGAGTGTTTAAGTACCTCGGGATTATGGGGTCCCGGAGTGCTATCTTGTGATTATATAACTGTATTCTTGTGAAACATGCTAGGATTATGGGGTCTTAGCATGTCATTGATTGTGTTACATGTTTTGTGTTCCTCGTGATTTGCTTGATTACTGTGATGACACGTGTTAGAGTATTAGTTAGTCGTGATCATATTATAAGTAGTATTCTGTTAGGATAACTGTATGAGAATGTTGAGCATGTTTGGTGATCAGTTAGGACTGGGTTGATAAAATAATTTTGGTTGGTTTATTAGTTGTCATCATTTAGAGGTTGTAGAGGACACGACGTACTTTTGTCCTCATGGGTTGGGATCGTTGAGGATTTATTCCCACCCTTGATAGCGGGGGATGTGATGTAACATGCCACCTCTGACAATGCCTAGTTTGTAGCTCTTTTAGACGGGCCCTTATCATTATGGGTGGGTTGGGTTGGGTTGGGTTGAGGGAGGTTTTCAATCCAACCCAAATTTTTGGGTTTGTCACTTTTCCAACCCAACTCAACTCAATTTAAGAGACAACCCAACTCAACCCAACTTTTATATTTTTTTAGTTGGGTCATCGAGTTCATCAATACATTGAAAATATAAATATTTTTTTATCAAATTAGTCATACACTATATATAAACAAAATACAATCTTCAATCATTATCATACCAAGGTAATGGAATGAATATAAATAATAAATATGTAAAATATTCCATCAAAAGTTATCTACCATTGTCATACAATTATGGTTCATATAGAAGATCTCAACTATAGAACATTAAACAAATAGATAATTAAAACTAACAAAAATAGATGACATAATTTGATTATATATTTTTTTCATGATATATAGATTTCATGGCGTTAAAAATACTAGGCATTCTCTTAATTGATTTAAAAAATTATTAAAAAAAAGTATTTTGTTGAGTATCGTTGAACAAATACTTGAATAAGGAGATAAGAATCACAAAAACATTTTCCCCAATTCACCAAATTCTTAATTTTGGATTGTGGATCTCTACCACAACTCAAATTAAGGATGTTTTAACACTTGTTTGGTCTCTTGGGAATGTGAAATAAGATATATGTGATTTTTTTTTTTTTTGAGTTTAACATTATTTGGGGTGGGAGGTCTCGAACTATAGTATCTTGATTATTAGGTTGTACATAATGCCACTGAAGTACTGTGTCTTTCGAAAAATAAATAACTTTATAATATTATTAAGGTGATGCTACATTGTGTTAAACAAGACAATACAAACGTGCGTTGAACGTGAAATAATTTGATTTAAAATTTAATTATATACATTAAGTTAAAAAAAAAATTATACTAAAAAATCATAGCTGTTGGCTGAAGATATTTCGGTCGATAAGTAATTGCCACGTAATGTATAAATTAATGACAAAGTTTAATTAACTGTTGGGCCAATTACAAATTCATAATTATCTCAAAGTTAATTGGACCAGAAATGGATTTATTTGAAACTCTAGTTTAAATTAAACCAAGTCCAAATGCCATTTAGGCCCAAGGCTAATGGTTAGGTTCAATATAGCCAAGCTCAAAGGCCCATGAGACCAAAGCACAGTGGTCTGACCCAAAAGGCCCAAGCCCACGAGGCCAAGAAATCTCTATAAATAGAGAGTTCTCCCTCATTTGCAAATGATCTGGAAGAAAGCAAAGCATTCAACCTGAAGACTCAAAGAGAATTCAGAGCATCCTGCATTTCAAATCCATAAGCCTTCAAGATCCGTCAACGAGTCAAAGAATTCAAAAACAAGTTTTAGAATTTAGAACACTCAACGACAAAAGCTTCAAAAAAATTGATCGTGTCTTCGCCTACGAGTTGAAGATTCAATCACCCTTCGTCTGAGAACAAGCTTGCGAGCCCTCAGATCAATATATTCAAATTCTACATCTCGAGAGAAAGAATCAGAGGATAAATATTAGAGATTATAACACACGCACATACACAAATCAATAATATTCAAAGTTCATTTACATGTGTCTTGCTCTTATACTTTTCAGTGAAATTTCGTGTGAACAATAGCTCTAATGACATCTTATACGATTTAGTAATTGAAATGTTACAAATTCGAAATTTTCCACCTTTAAAAATTGTTGAATTACACAAAGTTAAAAAAAACTTATAAAATATAATAATGTTAGTACATTTAAATATAATATGAAGTTGTCGTAAATTTTATTTTATTAAATTTGTATTTACTACAAAATATTTTTAAGTGACAAACATTTAAAAAATATATATAGAGAGAATTGAATAATGAGTTTCCATACATTTTAAAGTTTATTTTTTAACACATTTCAACCAAATATTTGATAAATAAATACCTGTTTAAATGTCATTTAATTATAAATGTTTGAACTTCATTTACTCCTTTCTTTGTAGTGTTCATATTAATCTAATTTTTTATTACATTGATAATTTTATAGAATTCAATATAAGTCAAAGTAATTTAAAAGCTAAACAAACTATTATAATTATAATTACAAATAGAATTTCAATCTCATAATAAATTAGTACAATAAATAAAGTTTAAAAAAATGTTATGAATCAATCAATTTGATATAAAATAAACAAAAAATATTATTCTTTTAATTAGCAATGAACATCTTTGTAATGAAACTACTTATAGAAAAAGTAAATTTATGTTGTATACTTTATTTTTTACCATAGGATTTACAAATATTAAAAAATATATATATTGAAAAGTATAAATAAATTATTGTAAAGAAATCCATACAAAACTATTTAAGTTCTCCAATACCAAAAAGAAAAAAAAAATAACATAGCAAACGTAGGAAAATATAAATAAATTTCTAAAGAAGTATAAATAAATTAGAAAATAAAATGTAAAAAGACCATTAAAAACAAATTTTCTGTTCCTTGAAAAAAAAAACAAATTTAAGGGCATTCAAACTATAATTAAAAAATAAATTTGTAAGATTGTAAATGTGTATCTCGCAACTTATGATAATATTATAACGAAAAATCTCTAAAAAATTATTGAAACAAAAAAAAAGTTTTTTTTTTTTTTTTTACTTCAACAACAAAAGAAAAATTAGATGAAAGTTAAATTAAGTAATATTATTATTTAATTAGCCAAGAACATTTTTGCAATGAAACTATTAAATAGCAAAGGAGAAATTATGTTATAATAACTTTTTATTTTTTATCATGAAATTTGAAAAAATTAAAAAAAATATATTGAACATATATAAAGAAAAAATTATAAAAACAAATCTTCATAAAAAATACAAAAAATAGTTATAACAATAATTCAAGTCCATAGTTATTCATATGCATAGAGAAAAATTTGCTCACTTGAACATTACAAAATAAATGTATAAACTTGCTCACTTATACATTTATACATAAATGTGTCTATGAATTTAACGAAAAGCATACTTACACTTAATTCCAAGTAAACTCCATTTTTTCACATCTTCATATTTTCGTATGTCTTAAAATTCACTTCACCAACATTACAACAACAACAAAAATGAAGGTTAAAGAAAGTAATCCAAAAAATAATAATTATTAAAATTATTAAATTAAAGCAATTAAAAAGAAAGAAAGAAAGCAAGCTTAAACACAAAAGAAAAAAAAATCAAATGTTTGTAAAAAAAAATGTTGAAGATCAATCTATATACAGTGGTAGGAGACGAAGGTTATAAACCTTTAAATTCCACCTTTAATAATGCTTAAATATAAATCATTAAAAGAAATTAAGTTGTAGAAATAAAAAAGAACTTTTCATTTCTAAACTCCCTTAATCAAATATATACATTTATTATATATTAAAAGCAATATTTAAGTAAGAATAAGTTATGTGAGATTAGAATGTGAAAAGATGTTTCACCACTTTTTTTTAATTAAATTAAAGATTAATGTTTATATATGTACATTAAAAAAAAAAAAAAAAAGTATTAATGCACACGTTCGACAGAAAATTTTTAACAATTTAATTTTGTAACAGTAACAAAATATATTAATGAAATATATTAATAGTTATTTGTAAATATTTGACTTAATGAATTAATATGACACTTAATTGGGATGAAGGTTGGGATGAAGGTTTTCTCGTTTATGAGTAAAAACGTTCAAAAATATATAATGTGATTTATGAGTAAAAACGTTCAAAAATAGTTCTTTGTTTAAGCCACACTTTAAAATAGTAAAATAAAATATAAAGATCTCATTTTTCTGGTTTCATCGATGCTTACTTTATTCTTCCAACAACGATGAAGTTTTTTTTTTTTTTTTGAAATCTAATAAGGATGAAGTTTGATAGCTACCAAAATAGGTTAAATTATAAAAAAAAGTTTATTGATTAATGACAAATAAAAGTGAACCTTGGATTAAAAATCAATCAAACTCAGCTTGTTCTTTTACCAAAATACCCCATAAAGAAATAGCTTCATGCAAGTACAAAATGGAAGAAGAAATAGATGCCACATGTTACCTAATTTTTCTCAATGAAGACAATTTTGTAACTGATTAGTTTGAGGCATTTTCAATTGATTAGTATTACATAGAAGAAAATGCCACAAAAGGTTTAAAACTATTCAACCAATTTCTCAATCATTGACCTAAATGTTACTTGAGTCAATACGTACCTCAATAAACGAGTTTATCGAATTATCTTATTTTGATTTAAAAATTTTTAATGTCTATTTTAGTTTATGATTTTTTTTATTAAGTGATTTATTTAACCTGAATTTACCCTCACTAGTACATTTATTATATTTGCAACACAATTTCTAAAATAATTTATTTATAGTACATTGATTTCTATCAAATTCAACCAATGATAGATTGATTGAATTCTATCAACGATATAACTCAATTTGGATTTCTAGTGTATTTAATTGTATTGTCATATTAATATATAAGTTATAAATTGCATGATAATATATAGTAAAATTAATATAGAATTGTAAATTTTTAAAATTCAAAATTAAAATTTACGTTATACAATTTTTGGATCATAATATAAGAAATCTGAATGTTCGTCATGGTTTAAGCTTTTAAATATCCTGATTTTAAATTTTGTAAAAAATTTAAAAAAAAAAAAAAAAAGCTTTTAAAAATCCAGCAATTGAATTTTTTTGGGGATGAAATCTTGATTTTTGAACTTCGTTTTTTTTTTTTTTTTTTTTTTTTTTTTTTTTTTTTTTTTTTTTTTTTCTTTTAAACATTCGTGAGTGTCGGGGTATCGTACGTGCACCTCGACCTTACAGTATTTGGTTGTCATAGAGATTCGTAATTTGTTTCTCTTTTTGACCACTGAGCTATGGATGGTGGTTGCTTTTGGTCAATTTTAAGTGCAACATTGACAAATAGGTCAGCAGCAATTAGTTATATCAATTTTTACTAATCTTATCAAATTGTATAAGTATATCATAGCCTTCACCTTATGTTGCAATTTTTGCTTCCTTACATTTTTTTTTAAATTTTATTTGAAGAATTATTAGTAAAACTATCTTTACTTGACTTCAAATATTATGAAAACACAATGCATATGACTATTATAAAGTTAATAGAGCTTCGAGAAAACAACATTAAAGCCCATTTTTATATGAAAAATAGTTGTGAAGTTTTGGCAAAGTTATCCAATGGTTGATTTTATGCATTAATATAAATTTTTACCCAAGCATGCTTTCCATTTAAACTTGATTTTTCGAGGATTTTACGCAGCTAAACCAATAGCATAAATTGAACAAAAGTTAAAGGGTATCATTCATCTAAATTTAGATTCTTTTATTAAAAAAATAATAATTATTTTAAACTGACTAATAAATAACCTAATAATCACTAGGTTTTTTTTTTTCGATTTCCAGACTCGAACTCGTGACAGTTGAATTGAAATAGATAAATACCAAACAAGATAACTAATTGCGCCACCAATCCATTCTATTTTTAAGAGATGATGCCGACTTTAGTATGTTGAGATGATCTTTCAAAGTGTGCAAAGTAATCTGCCTCTTGTAATGGAGATGCATTCCAAAGCTCTTAAAGAGTCCAGACATTCTAGACTTGCAAGTAGGAGTTGATGTGCAGAAAAATTCGGTTTTTACAAGCTGGGAAGCTTCGAAGGTAATATGTTAGATAGATTCATGTACTGAACACCATTTTATTCTTATTCTCAAGTGGAAAAAGATTCAATGTAGTTTGCTTGAAAAATCAAATTGTAAAAAACTTAAATCACTTTATCAAATGGTATTGGAGATCCCCAGAAAAGTCTCCTCAGTACTTATAGAGGGTAATAGAGGGAGTGCTTGTAGTCATTTGATTCGGAGGTCTACTGTCAAAACATCTCTCGAAGATGATGGTTTTGGAATTCTCGATACCATCCGTAAAAATCAATCATAAATAACTAAGAGGTGATGGATTCTATTCATGGTGATCACCTACCTTAAAAATAATTTCTTACCGATTTTCTTGACATCCAAATATTGTAGGTCTGATGATATGTCATGATAGAATAATTAAGGTACATACAGACTAGTCCAGACGTTTAGGGATACAAAAAAGAAAATCAATCATTTTGTTAGCAAATGAGATTGGTGATCCTTAGCAAATATTATGGGGTTTTTGCTTCTAAGCTTTTTGGCAGCAAAAAGTCCTTAGAAAGAGATTTACAAACATAGGGGTCTTATATCATATAAATAACATATAAATAACACACAAGGTTGGGAAGGGTAGTCCAACTTATTTTGGAAGGTCTGACTTTGTGAGAGGATCCCTCTTATTTATCAATTGTCTTTGAACAAAAAGTAATTGATCAGCAATATATGGAACCAAAACATCTCATTGGGATTCGGCTATTATAAGAAATCTTAATGATGATGAGGCAGAGGAATGGGCCATTCTCAGCAGCTTTCTGGACCTATTATTAATTCTTTCAACAAAGTGGTTGTGGAATTTTAATAAATCTGGAGCTTTCTTGATTTGCGGCTTTACCAATTTTTTTGGAATTATTTGTTCTCTGTTTTTAGATGGACTCTCTTACAAGAAGTGGGGGGAAAGACTACAAACCCTACAAAGATGTTACTGTTACTCTCAAATAAATTAGAGCTAAATATAGATTCTCGAGATCAAACTTGTAATCATGGTGTTAAATTGGATTACCACTAAATAATTAAATCATTAGGTCACGTCCCTTTCTTTCTTTGATAAAGAAACATTTCATTGATATATGAAATTTGAGATAAGATCCCTAAAAGACGAAAGACTATTACAGAAAAGATCCCCGATTAGAGATAAAATAAGATAAATTAAAAATACTCAATGGAAAAATGAGTTTGCACCAAAAACAAACATTAAAAAAAAAAAGGACAAGTTTTAAAAGTCTGATCAAAATTGCAAAAGACATCCCTTTTCGGTCCTAATCTAATTACTTATTTGCTGTTGGGGCATCCTTTTAAGAAGGATAAGGAGATTTTTGGCTGAATTTCATTTATGCATTTTTTTCTAGAAATGGTTGACAGTTCACAAGACAACTACCCAACTACAAAACTTTACCTTGGTGTCATCACCTCTCTTTTTGTAATAATAATTTTTGTGGGGTATTTGTTTGTCAATTTTAAACCAAATATATATTGAGAATTTACTAACTATTTTTTTAAAAATCACATTTAAACGCTTTATTATAACTATTAAAAATAACTCTTCATTTCTAACTACTAAAAATAATTCGTCATTTCTAAATATTTATTTTTAATCATTAATTTCTAATTACACAAAATAAATCATTTTAACCACTCATTTTTAATTATTCATTTTTAACTACTCAAAATAATTAATCCACATCCAAACAATCTATTATCTCTAACTCCTCTTATTAAAAAAATCACATTCAAATGAGTTTTTTGCACTCTTTTCTCTGAAAAAATTTACATTCAAACGAGTTATTACAAAAATTTCAGTTTTCTAACTATTTAAAATAACTCATTAATGTAACTATTCAAACTAATTTCTCATCCAAAACCTCATCTAAACTGCTCCTACCTTTTTCTCAGTTAGCATAATTTTTTTAAAAATCATTTCAATATTACCTTTATACTTTTTGATACATTAATAAAAAGTGGTCATTTAAAAAAAAAAAAAAAACCTTGTCTTAATATTTCTGTTATATTAGTGTGAAAAATACATTCTGTGCCTTTAAAGTGTAAACTGTCAACAACGCAGTCAAATGCCCAAGTCCAATGGCTTATAAAAGAACTTATCTTTGGTTTCAACTCCTCCATAAAAATATACATTTTGTGCTTGAACCAATCCATTCATAGGATAAAATGCAACTTTTTTTGTTTTTTTTAATTGAAATACGATAAAATGCAGTTTGTTCAAACTAAATAATCCAAATGGTAAATCATCGCTATCAATGATCTTTTCCAATTCCAACTATTGAATATGAGAAATGCAATCTATAAAAGTCTTAGTGGGTGATTTGGTTCATAGTGTTAATAGTGTAAAGTATAAACTTCCAATTAGGTAAGTTAGGTTTGATTTAAGATTTATAATTTTAATTCAAACATTATAAATAAGGAAGAATTGATGCGTCTAAGTACCGAAAAGTTTTGGTAATCCAATTCAACTTCACAATCACAAATTTGATCCTAATCACATATTAGATATTAAATATTAGTTAAATTATCTTATTTAAGAACCAAAGTATCCTGGTAAGATATGTGGTCCCTTTAATTTATACTCAAAAAAATTTAATGAGCCTAAGTTAAAACGACTTATAACTAATGTTGATCCATAAAATTAACACAAACAAAATTAGAAGTTCCGGTGGAACTCAAAATTCGAAACAAAATGCTTACCAAACACACCGCCCTTTTAGTAAGTCCAATTAAATGGCACACTGAAAAGGGGAAACAAAATTGTGATAAGAATTGTGTTATAAAAAATTAGGTGAAAGAAGCAAGCTAACAAGAACATAATTTCAATATCATGTCTTGCTCTTCTTGAAAAACAAAGAAGTATGATAAGAGCCCAATATTAAAAATAAAAAATAAAAAAAAATAAAAAAAAAAGTTCGTTCTCTCGATGGGCGCTCGAAGGATGAAAACCATCTATGTAGTACCCTACATCGAGAATTCAAGTACCATATACGATATACGTCATTAGTCCAATCCTTGGTAGGAACTACTCAAATATTGTTGAATCAAAAATAAAAATTAGGTGAAAGAAATGCTCAACAATTGGGAATGTAAAATTATTAAATGAACAGTTTCACAAAATATAACAAGTTGGATGGTAAGAGAAGCAGAGAAGAAAAAATAGAAGAAAAAATAGGGGAAAAAAAGGAGAGAAACTGTTTTAAGTTACAGAAAGAGTGTGCTACCTTGCAAATTCAGCAACTACAAATTCTTGAACACCAACCTAACAATTTGCTACTTCATCAACAAATTAAAATTTGCTAAAGATCCACCCAACTGAACATTAGTAGTAGTTCCCTTCCTTTCTTCATAGAAAATATAATGTTGTAAATCCAGTTTTGCTGCCAAGAGGCTTAAGTCTTCTTGATAATATAGCCAAGGATGATTCCGATCAATCCGATTAATATGACAAACAGGAAGGAGATGCCGCCACTGCTATTTTTCCTGCTATCCCGCTTCAAAAGTTCCTGCACAATTCAAACCCCCAGCATAAGAAACTAGATAGGCTCTGATATTCTTTAACTCATCGAAAATAAGAATTCAATTTTTTTCTTATATGAGTGTTCAGGCAAGCTTAGCACACCTCCACTATTCTTATCAGACAAATCATCTGACCCTACAACATTTGGCTATCAAGGGAATCCATATGAAATTAATTCTTAAATAGGTAGTCACCATGAATTGAACCAATTACAGATCCTCTTTAGCCGCTAGGCCCACCGTTGAAAATAAGAATCAGATCTTATTTGCAACCATACAAACAAAGTTCAATATAGTACATATTCCATTTGAGTAATCTTTAAAAAGGTATTCAGGCAAAGAGCCCTAAAGATTTATTCAAGTATAACCCAAAAGTAAAGCCAATGTCTCCCAACAAATAAAATATGGAACTTCTTGTACTAAATCGCAACTAGTGAAGCTTCAAAAACCATCCCATCCCTCTTACCAATTCCTGACGAAGTTTGTTATTCTGTTGGAGGGCAACATTCTTCTCTTCGGTAAGTTTAGCTATGAGAGCTCTAGCCTGCAGATGTACAGTAGTTAATAAGCAGCCTGCTAGAAGAAGAAAGTACAGCATATGCATACACGAAAACACACACGACGTCACAAATAGCCGCAGTGGCACAAGATTTTGTAAATCAAACCATTAGCTAAAAAGATCTGAGAACCATGATAAAGGTTTGAGAACATTGCACAAACAAAGAAGAAAAAGCGTTTTTAATTATAAGGAACAAAGAGAACGAGAGATCTGAAGGTGGTTGGACCCATGATTCTAAGAATAATGGCACAGCAAAAGGAACGGAGTCTTCCATATTAACTCCAATAACTTTAAACTAGTTAGTAGTCTATCAACTCACTCATCACTCAAGAGCTCGAAACAAAATTTTTTGTTGAACGATCGACGCAGTTTCTATCATATTATTAAAATGGGTGGGCAGGCAAGGAGACTGAGGATTGATTAGCTTAGATATTAAGTTAGCTGGATGGTGATGCCAAGGTACAAAAAGTTTGCGGAATTTTACAACATTCAATGAACAGGCAAACCAAGCTGAAGGCATAAAACAGAGTTAAGAGAATAAATTAGTTGCTATAAACTTTGGAAAGAGCTAAATACATAGCAACAAGACAAGAATATAGCATCATTATTCCATAGATAAAGGATCGTTTAACAGTTTAGGAAGGTTCTCTCCTGGTGGATGTAACCTACCCTAGTCCTTTATCTAGTATTGAGAATTGAGATAAAGATACAATATTTAATGGCCGTGGCCGTGGCTTAAGCTTATAAAAGAAGCATAAAACAGGCACCAGACTTGCAGAAAACCAAAGACATGGTTAACAGAAGACATATAAAACCGTATGTCTATAACATGCCAACAGTTAACCTAATTTTTTACCTCTGCAGATTTATCCTGAGGCTCCGACCGTTCAACATATCCCCTAGTAGCCTGGAAACAGAAGGTGAAGGTGTGTAAATCAAATGCGCGGATGAATGAAAAAGGAAAAAGAGAACCTGACTACTCACAGATTCGGTATCATTGAAGTTTCCGTTCTCTGAAATGGAACCTCTCGGGGAGGATCCTTCATCAGAGCCTTCTGGTACTGGAGAAGGTGGTTGAGGTGGAGGAACATAAACCACTTTTAATTTGCATTCCTCGACCACATGCCCAGCCTCCTTGTTGAACTGCAAACCACACGCCCATAAACAAAAGTAAAATGCTAAAACTAACTACAAACTGTAAACATTCACACAATAAATACCATTTCTGCATTGATATCCTTTGCAGTTACACCATCAACAGTTCTAACACTCTGAAGAAGGAATTTGTCTTTGCATTGCATATCAGCAGGAGCCTCTTTCTGGGCTTGCATGGTCACTACACAACAAAGTATTGCCTATTTCAGTAACCACAAAACTCATCTGGAAACCAAAATCTAAGAATGAAAAATATTTGATCTAGGAATTTGGCACCTATAACTTCGCATGTTGACTTCGGCGAGACAATTCCAGTGTTTGGACGAACGCAGTACTTTTTAGGGTTCGTAGTTTTCACCTAGAAAAGCATAAAATTCATATTAAAATTGACAAAACAATCACACGATCTTTAATCTTCACGCAAGAAAATTGAAAATCAACCAAATTAACAAATTTCATAACGTGGTCAGATACATCAAGAACAAAAAACCAAAAGAAACCAAAAAGATGGACACGCCAACATTCCAAATCCAAAGCTCCTTAACCGTTTCACTCGAAACAAGATCAATTACGCAAATCACACCAATTGAATCAAAACCAAAAAAAAAATAAAAAATCAAACAAAAAACCAAACCACAAACCTTATATGCAACGTAGCTCTCGGTCTTGTTCGACAATTGGAGGGAACAAGAGATCTGCTTCCTCAATTCGACTAACCAGAGACAAATAAACAAACAGAAACAAATTAAACACAAAAGAAACCAAGAAACAAGAAAGATCCCTCTAAAAAGATTACAGATCCCAAACAAGAAAATCAGTCCGCCAAAGAATCAACAGAACAACTCACATGAAAACTTGAGCTCGACCGGTTCGATGCTGAGGAGTTCTCCCGTACTCATTGTTGGAAGAGTGAAGAACAACGAACAAAAGAGGAAGAAGATGAAATTTGAAAGAATCTGGAAAATGGGTTTTTGCTTGAGAGCAAGCTTTCGCGAACAGATCGAGAAAAAGAGAGAGAGCAACAATGGCGAACGTGCTACGAACAAGAGAGCGTGGAGGAAAACACGTGCCACAAACCAAAATACCTTTATTTAGCCAATTTCCATGGGCCTCACATTTCTTCGGCCCATTATTTAGCTTTATGGGCTTTTGTTTTGGCCCAAAAAACTACCTAAGAATTTTTTTTTTTTGGTTAATTAGGGAAATAGCTACTTTAAACAAATTTATTAAATAAATGACTAAATATCAAATGTCTAAATTTGAATTTCCAGAAATAATTAAACAATTAATTAAATTGCAATTTACCTTTGTATTCTTAATATTACTTTTAATTTGTGTAAATTAATTAATTTGATTTTACATCCCATAACCACTGTAAGATCTAAATATCAAATTTAATATTTTGAATTAAAATTTCAAACAAAATCTAAATCCTCAACAACCAAAAAAGAAAATTTGAATCCTCATCCACCAAAAAAACCGGTGAACCAATAACTTTTTGTTTAGATTCTTAGGTTTAAAAATAATTTAAAAAGCATAACAAATTGTTATCAAAATTTTGTGTTAAAAAAAAAAGTCAAGAATGTTTATTTAGAGAAGTTGTTAAAAAATTATCTACAACTCTCAAGAGTTTAAATAAAGGTCTAAATCTAAAATTTGAAAATTATTAAATAAATAAATAGGTTGTAATTTATTTATTTATTTTGAAAACACAAAATAGGTTGTAATTGATTATTGTACTTTTATTATTTTTTAGATTTTTGTGAGATATTTGATTTCAGTTTACATTCACAATACCGAATAGGTGGGTGGCGCAATTGCTTATCTGATTTGGTGTTAATCCATTTCCATTTCACAGTATTTATAATTCCCTTCCCCCAACTTGTACTAAAAAAAAAAAAAAAGTTTACATTCACAATAACCCTCCACGAAAAGAGTAAAATTCATTAATTAATGCAAATGAATATTTTTCTTGGAGAATGGTAGATAATGATTAAAAGTCGACAAACTCTCTTATTTTCGCAACAATTCAGACCCTTCTATTTCTCACATGAACCTTAGACACACCAACAACCATTATACATTGGAGTGTATACATGTACAATTCCTATTATGATACAATGGTTCTACATGCCAATGTTATTATTTTGCGTTTTTCATAACCAAGATGTTGGATATCCTCGTACTTTCGTCAATCTCGAGTGTAGTTGCAATTAATTCGATAATTTTATTTATATTGTCGTACGGTAGGCCCGTGTTGATGAAGGTGGTTGTAATTAGAGTAGACAGTTCTTTATCTCATACTTGGTTGATGATATTTAAATTCTGATCCTGCAAATGCATGCGGTTGATTAAATTTGGTGAAAACGATTCCCATGTAAACAACCTTAGCAATCTTGTTGGGTATTTTTTTTTGTTATGCTATGTTTTTTTTAAAACATAATCTAATGTATATAAACATTTGAATTTTAGAGATCTATGTTTTAAAGATAATAGAAAAGTAATCAATTATACTTTATTTTAATCAATTGCAAGTAATATGACGTTTGGAATATAACAGATCTAATTTTAGAATAATATAAAATTAATATCAAAATCCAATTGAGTGGGAACAGTTGTTGGAGAGAAATTTTCTCCTCATTATTGTTTGTTTTTTTTTAATCGAAATTTCAAAATACGTTTTAACACAAATAAAATAGAGGGTGTTTTGGGAACTAATGTTATCTCTCTCCTCATTCAATTTCAAAATAGTGTTTAGAATAGTAGACATTCTATCATTTAATTTGGAGAAAATAGCTATTTACTATTAATACTTTTTTTTTTTTTGAAATATGGATAAAGATAACCACACTCATCCCTAAACAGACACCTGGAGGCATCAAAGGAATTGAGACACGAAAAGTGTCTACAAATTATTGTCACAAGTAAGTCTCGAACCTAGGACCTTGAAGAGCACATACTTTCAAAACTCGAGTTTTCAACCACTGTGACACCCCTTGGAGATCACTTAGAATGAATCTAATTGTGGTAAAAAAAGAAAAAGAAAAAGAATTTGATGTGAAATAGTATTCTTTTTTTTTTTTTTTCTTCAATAGAATTATATTGTGATTTCTATAATTGTTTCCATGATGTTTAAGTCATTCTTTAATTTTGTAAATTACCTATTTTGCAGAAATTTTTAAAACTAATGATGTTGCCACGTTTTTTTGAAAAATTATTGTATATGCCAATAGTTTTTTAAAATGATGGACTTATAAGTATGTTAAGGGGGCTATCTATCATGTCAAAGAAAAAAAAAGGGGGTATTTTTAAAAAATGAGAGATTGTCTAAGAGTTGAGTTTTAATTATTTTTGTAAATTGTGTGTATATATATATATATATATATGAAAGAAAAAAAAAACAACTATTGGTATAATTGTATCTTTTGGTTGTCATAAAAAGATTTGTTGAAATAGAAAATTCAAGCCTACTGTATGAATAAAAACTCAAATTTTGAATATAGAAAATTCAAGCCTACTGTTTGAAATAAAAACCCAAATTTTAACCTCAGACTGAATAAACTGTCATTTTAGCATGAACATTGGAGGTTACCTTTTCAATCTAGATAATGATAACGTTTCGAGAGATAGCCTGGTGATTGAGGCTATGACTTCCAAAGCATGCTTTCTTGAGAAATTTCTGATTCGAGATCGTTGAAGAATGTTTAAACTAAAATATCTATTGAAGTATCCCAATGTCACAGTTTATGAACGGGTCAATAGTGTCTCGAGTATAGAGAAGTGAAAAGCTCTAATTTTTCGGTTTTCAAAAAAAAAAAAAAAAAGGCTTTTGACCAAAAGAAAAAAAAAATCCAGTTAAAAATTGTCAAATTTCTAAATTTGTTCTTTAAAATTTTAAAATTAAAATTGTATTTAGGGGTAAAGATTTGAATCTCTAACTTTTTTTTAGTTCAAGAATATAACATCTTAATCAATTAGGTTTAGATTAGCATAAAAGCAAGCACTTAATAAACTTCAAAAATATTCTTCCAAGGAAGAAAACTGAAAACATGAGCAATTATACATTGGTTCCTCATTTACAGTCTTCTTTTACTTCTCATTTCATAAAATAATGAAAAGTCTTGATAAGTAAATGCTTGGCCTTGGCCCCTTCCCTGAATCAGAACCAATTAAAACAGTGTATTTCTTCCAGTGAATGCTACAAAGAACAACTCCTGTAGATATTGACATAAAACTTTGATTCAATGAAACAATATAAGCATAACAGATATCCCAATTTTGGTTGGTGACATCAAACATTTCTGAGTGAACAATCATAAAGGAAACATACTGGCTACTGCTGAAGTGATCTGCCGGTGACTTAAGGCTTTATTTTCTCTAACAATTTCTCAGCTTCAATAAATCCAATCGATCCCAGCGATAAATATTTTACAACCTTCCACCTGTTCATGCCCCGTTTTGGTTTAGATTTTTTTTAGTTCAAGTAGTTAGGGTGGAAATTCGAACTCATAATCTCTCGGTCATTAATGCGTATTTATGCTGGTTGAGCTATTGCTGTTGTTGGAAGATTTTTGAAGTTGAAATATATTTACAATCAAATTGGTAAACATTTCTTTCATAATATCCTAACCATTTGTTATAGTAATGTGAAAACTGAGAAACTGGTTACCTGGGTGTGTAAGGAAGTGCAAAACAATGGAGATGTAGGTGATTAACACTGTTCATTGGTGGCTGATGGAAGCCAAATCTTTCAGAGAAATAAAAGAGAGGCATCAGTTTAGCATCATGCTGCTCTAAAATAAAAAGATAAGAACTAAGAGTAGAGTTGAAATAAGAAAAACTGTGAAGCATTTAGTATTTATTCTTATAAGAAACAAATCATTAAATGAAATATAAAAATAGAGATCTTGAAAAAACAACCAATTTTTTTTATATCCGAGTTTTCAGGTTAGCTTATAGGTACCTGTACCTCAACTATTTTTATGGGTAACCGCCTGATCCTATTACATTTGGTTGTCAAGGTAACTTGTAGGACATTAATTTTCAAGTAAATCGCCAATGTGATTGAACTCATAACCTCTAAGCACTTTATCATTTACAAGACCCTTTTTTTTACCCATAGACCGTTAAAAAAACAACCAAATTACAAACATATGTCAACGCTCAAGAGCCCAAATCCTAAATCTCTTTTTAAGTACATTTCCTATATCTTTGCTGCTCACCAGAAAGGCCATCCATCTCCTTCATTCCATCTAGCAAATGAAGCTCAATGAGAAAGGTATCCTTTCACAATGGAGTAAGTTTGTAGTACAAATTTAACAACAAAACTTGCAGGAACTCCAAAGTAACCTTTTAGGTTATTTTGGGTTTCTGACTAACAAAATTGTTCACTATTTAATTCTATCCTCCAATTCAAACAGTAACAAATTTTTATGAGTTTCCACAATAGTATGCCACAAGCCAGTCCATTGTACAATTAACCATATATATATGGAAGGATTGAGAAAGTGTTAGTTCATTGAACCCCCATGTTTTCTTTATATTAACCCTACTTTAGCACTTGGACGAGGAGTAAAATATAAACACGGATTTCCTGCCGAAGACTGCAACATAAAAGGCTTTAAGTGGTTAACATTGAGAAGTACCTGTGCTTTAACTGAGGGGAATCTTGGGATAAAAGTGACTGCCCCACCTCTAACATGTGACTTACTGACAAAATAATAAAGACAGCAATGAGCAAAGTTATTAGAGTTATAGAATTAGCAAATGACCAAAGATTTAAAAATGTCCTTCTTTAGAAGGTGCATCTTTAATCTTTAATCTTTAGAAGGTGCATCTTTAATCTTAGGTGCAAGGCACCTAAGCTGCATGCCACCTTGTGTTTTCTTTTTCCTTCCAAAAAAAGAAAAAAAAGTTGTTTAGATGGCTGTATCTTTTTCTATTTTTTCCAAATCGGGCAGCCTTCGCTTCTCTACTCTTAGCATAAAGCCCCTACTAATCTTCATGCAGGTTTCGACCACCCGTCCCATCTTAGGCTAGCTTTGAGAATGAGAACGTTAAAAGAAGGGAGGGCAAAGGAAGGAGAGAATCGGAAGGGTGAGGGAATTGTATTATGATTCTACCGTAGGTTTAATGCAGGCAAAAAGATACCAATATGTTTCATTAAGTTATAACATGTAACTATATCTCTTGTTTTATAAGGACTTGTTCCCCCACCCCATCGCCTACCCCCTTTCCCTTTAAAAAAAAAAAAAATAGATAAATTGCAATTAGCAATGGCTACATTACCGAGTGAGTAATCTTCGGCCCTTCTCTCGAGATTCCTAACTGTGGGGATGTGCTCCTTGGGGATTACCAAGTAGTGCCTATAAAGTGGTAGCCAAGTATAAGAATGTTTGTATCCATGTCCTTAATCACAGAAGATCAATGTAACAAACAATTTTATGGTGGAAATTCCAAATGCTTCCTAATATAATACAATAACTAGCAAAGAGAGCAATCAAAAGAAAAAGAAAAAGAAAAGGAAAATTTCATGTAGATGACCTCTTAGCTGAAAGAACAAGAACGATAGAAAAATGATAGTTGAAATCAAAAGATTGACAGTAAACCCTCTATTTCTTATTTCTTAGTGTGGTGCATCCAAAATCCATAATGGCAATTGATATTCACTCTTAGTAGCCTTAGAGAGCCCATCCTCAGCACCTTGGAGATGGCTACTCACAAATGCATTTTCAAGCCACTCTCAATGGCCACTGAGAAACTACAAAAGGCCATAGATGTTAACAACAAACAAACTACAAACAAAGAACAAATGGGAGAGAATTTAAAAGACTATGATTGAAAGAAGCGTCTAAGGCTCTTGTACTCTGCAGATTATCATGTTTTTTTTTTAATTAAAGAGAATCAGAACTTCAATCCCCTACATGCCTGAGACAGCCATGCTCGTCCAAAGTCCTGAATCCAAAAGACAACTAGAAATTTTACAATTAAGTTCACTTGTAGGTTTTGAACCTGATAAGGATGACAACCCTACTCAAATCTCCATATTGTTATGATATTGTCCACTATGGGCATACACCCTAGTGGTTTTGCTTTTGGTTTCACCCAAAATATCTCATACCAATAGAGATTATTGTCAACACTTATATACCCATGACGTTCTTCACATCTAGCTAATGTGAGATACTTTGTTTGCATCCCAACAACCTACAACCTCCAAAGGAGCATACTTTAAAGATCCTGAGTATCTACCAACAAGGTCGCCCTTGGAACACACTCACCAGATTATCATCTAGGACATGAATTCATAATCACATCCGTAAATTGTTAACCTTTTCTCAGATCAAAACAATGAATTTAGGGGGTGTTTAAAACTTGGTAGACCCTATAAATCTATTTTCTTCATTCCTTTGGCCAAACATCCGAAACATTACTTCTTTCAAATTTTTTTCCTATCACCATTGTTATCCAGGTTTAGATGTGAATTGTCCATCGAATATCAAACAATAGATGAAATGGGTATGCAAAATGAAGATGAAATTAACACAAAAAGACGTTTCAAACACCTTGTGTCGATGGCAAAACTAAATCAAACGCTAGAAAAATGACTTCATTCTATAGATTACGAGATTCAAAATACCTGACAGCAGAGGGATTTTTATCTGCAAAAGCAACAACTCTCTCATCCTGCAGAACCCATACATGATACAATTAATCGGAGACCCATCATTCAATTGGCGGTATATATGAGATGAACAAACACAGAGAAAATGGGTTTTTATCAGAGAAATGAAAGGAGCAAACAAAATGGAGAAGGCTATTGGCGGAAGAATCAGAAGCTATCTGGCAGAAAATACAAGACGAAGCTGTCGCCGCCATTTTTTTTCTTCACGAACTTCTCGGACAAAATTCCCCTATTTGCAGCCCAGCTTCTTGATTGGAGATGACAATTGCGTAAAATAGTTTTTGCTTAAACTAAACCGGATTAATTAAAAGATAAAATGAAGGGTAAGTGATTTAATAATATTCTTTCCGTGATAACAAAATGTGGGCTTTATTCCTAAATTAATTTTGCCGCTTTTGCAAGCCAAATTTTCCAAATTTCAATGATATCTTTATATTCCTCCGCCTCTTGGCTACTTCTCTAAGTACCCAAATCCATGTTTCACATTCTTCATCTCTTCCCCACGAACCCTTTTACTTTGGCCTCTCAATCGTTGAATCGCTTCAAGGTCTCTGCAACTCGAGCTATGAGTTCCGAGTCAACTCAGCGCCTTTTCCAGCTGAAGTTTGATCCACTTACAGGTAACTCGGAGTGGGTAGTCATTGAAGAAGAAGTTGGAGGAATTTCAGAGAATTCCCAGAAACCCCTTTTGGCCACAACGTCATATTTGGATATGCTTAATGATGCCACTAGAAACAGAGCGTTTCGTGAAGCCATTGATAAGACTATTTCAAAACCTTGCCATGTTCTTGATATTGGGTATCTTTCAAATCCTCTTTTAAGCCTTTTTGCTTTGAAAAATTATGGAAATATGATGGCTATCCGATTGAATTTTCTGTTCAATGGTCTGTGTGCTTGTACTTTTTTAATTAGCATTCTGTTGGCTTTTGTGGATTGTGAGTGTTAAGATATTGTGAACATAATATACTGGTTATAGGATGCATTATTGCACCACGCGAATCGCACGGATTATATGAATCCTCAAATTGTCGTCGATAACGTCGCCGACCATAATATACCAGCAAATATGATGTTGAATATGCACCTTAAGAATTGCGCATATTTCACAAATCTTCAAATAACCATCTCTAGTTAGAATCTAATCAGACAATAATCATACCTGCTTCGTCAGATTTCAAAGGGAAATTGAATATGAAATTTCAATTATGTTGTCTGCATATGGAACATTATTTTTGGTGGAGAAAACCAAAATAATTTGGAGGAGATGAAACAGACAGATTAAAACCCTAATTTAGAGTGGCTCTGAATTGTGAGAAAGGTCTAAACCTCTTGGTTTTCATTAAGTTTTCAATATCTAACAAATATCCTAACATGTTTCCTAACAAATATCTCAAACGATATTTATGGTTAACAGTGTGTTTGAAAATGTGGATAATCATACATGAATTGGATCTTATGGTTAGAGAAGAGCAATGGTTTTTACTTTTTATAGATTCACCGAGTTTGTGGTTAATCTGTATTTTGTTTTCCAGTGCTGGAACTGGCTTGCTATCAATGATGGCTGCAAGGGCAATGGACTCTGTCATTGGCGATTCCAAGGGAATGGTTACGGCTTGTGAATCTTATCTTCCAATGGTGAAGATGATGAGAAAAGTCTTACGTCTTAATGGGATGGAAAGGAAAGTAAAAGTTATTAACAAACGCTCTGATGAACTTCAGTTTGGTGCTGATATTACTTCCCGAGCTGATGCCTTTGTGAGTATCATTTACATTGGAAGGGTCTTCAACTTTCTTGTGTAGAACCAGAACCCTGTAAAAACTACAAGATATTCAAAATCTTACATTTGTTGGTTAATATTAGAAGGTGGATGGAGTTACTTTACTTACAGATGAGAAGAGGTTTCAATGGTTAAACTGAAGAGGAAAGACAAAAAAATTTGAGTTCTAGTTTCTTGGCTCCTAATATATCACTAATATATAGGATATCTTTCAAAGTAGCTGATTGTAATCTATAGTATCTAGGACTTTTCAGTCCCCAAGGTGTGGCGAGGTGGTCAAAAGCTTGGGCTTTGAAGGTATGTTCCCGTTCCCCTCAAGGTCCCAAGTTCGAGACTTACTTGTGACATTAATTTGTAGATACCTCTCGTGTCTTCATTCCTTCGATGTCTCCCAGTGTCTGGCCTAGGGATGGGCATGGTTATCCCAGGTATAGTGGAGTGAAGCTCCGATTTTCTGGTTTCCAAAAAAAAAGAAGTATTTAGGGCTTTTCATTGTGAATTCAGAATATTTAATTTATTTTTTCGCCCTTTGATTTTCAATGATTTAGTCTGCCAATTAATTGAAGGTTAGTGAGATTTTGGACTCAGAACTGTTGGGTGAGGGGCTTATACCAACCTTACAACATGCATATGACAAGCTTTTGGTGGAAAATCCACTGACTGTGCCATACAGAGCAACCATATACGGCCAGGTACTTAGAAAGACCTTCCTTGCTTCAAAGTCTTTCATATTTTTTGTGTGTGGAAGTTCCATTTTCTTCTTACCTTCATATTGTTATGGGTCAAATTAGGCAGTATGGAACTTGTACTCTTTTAGATTTGCAGTTTCTTTAAATAGCGAGGATAATTGTTTCATTCTACAATGACCAGAGTGATTGTGTCAAGATTTCAAATCTATCTCTGTCGCACAATTTTTAATAATTTGATAAAATTAATGTAGTACAATGGTGAAAGTGAGAACTAGTTTCTCATCCAAAAAGTTTTAGAATCTCTTTGTTTAATTCCTTGCCAGCTGGTTGAGAGCACATACTTGTGGAAGCTTCATGATTTACATAACAATGAAGCAAAAGCATCTGATGGGATCCGTCTTGTTCCAGTAGGGCTGGATCGTATCATATTTGTTAAGCCACAGCAATATGCTATGCATTGTGATGCAATTTCCAATGAAGTGAAGCTGGTAATGACCTAAAATTTTGACCTGATTCTCATAATTTTCAAGTGGATTTATTACTATTTGATTCGGGGTTCATCCAGCTATCAGAACCCTTCAGAGTTTTTGAATTTGATTTTTGGAAACGTCCAGAGAGTCATGCTGAAAATGAGCTTCATATCAAGGCAACTGACAGTGGTAAAGTTCATGCTGTAGTCTCATGGTAACTAATTCATTGTTGTGCTTGTGATAGTTTCTTCCACTTCTGAATGAACCACTGTAATTGATCTCTAATATGCGTCCGTAGGTGGACGCTGCAGCTCGATCGTGAAGGAACAGTCTTTTATTCCACTGCCCCAAAGTGGACAAGTCCACCTTACAACATAGGTGAGTCTTTAGACAAGAATCACGAGTCATAATGGTGATTTAATACTTCTATGCCCATGACATTACTTGAATATTATCTGTTCTAGTTCTATAGGTCGTAATCGGACAACTATGACCTTGAATTCTAAAAGTACTACTTTGGCTTAGACTTTTTTTAAGTACAACAGGGTCGAAAGATTTGAACTTATGACCTTTTGATTGACAATACATGTCAATTACTGCTGAACTCACTTTGGCCTGATTTCTTAGACTTGTTTGTCCTAATAATGCAAATAGTTAATTTGACACGATGTGTTCAGTCATTTATGCATAACATCTATGTTTGACTGAAAGCACTCGTATGGAGCAGAGTAAATTTTCGTAGATGTTACACATAAATGATTGAATACATTGTGTTTTAAGTTGTTAAAAGTCCAAATAAGGAGGTTAGAAGAAGCTACTTTTTTTTTCGAACTCAGTATTTCAAATTCAATGGTTAATAGTTTGACAGGACCTTGTTACTGCTTGTGGTGCAGGTGCTTTTAGAACTCAGTATTTTAAATCTCACATGTTAATCTAACTGATTTACAATATACAATCAGACTAAAAATATGGTTTGTTGCTCAAAGATTGTCGAAGTGATTAAACTTATTCTATACTTCAACAGGAGCCGGTGAGTGGTGTGACCATTGGAAACATTGTGTTTGGTTTATACCAGGCAATGGTGTCTCTATATCCAAGGATGAAAAAATCGATTTAAGTGCTTCTCATAACGATACTACATTCTCATATCATCTGAAAACCCAAACTCAAAGAGGAGAGGTCTTGCAAAATGCCATAGATGCTGAGAATCATAAACTCATATTGCCACCAGAAAGAATCGCAGTTTATGGAGATAGAGAATGGAGGCTTGCAATGTTAACAGCAATAACAAATGCAGTACGATACCCTTTTAACCTCTCTCATTTTTCTCTTCATTGCTTAAGCATTCAGCATTATCAGTTCATGAAATATGTTCTCTCAAATCTCCTTATACTTGAACTCTGCAATTAGCAGAATCTCATTGTTAACGTCATTACCAATTATAGTCTTGAAATCTTTGTAGTTGCAGGGAAGAACTCCCTCTGTATGCTTAATTGCTGATGATAGTGTTTTCTTGACACTTCTGGTTGCTTCCCTTTCAAAAACGACGCTTGTATTGTCATTGTTTCCGGGGATTCGGAAAAAGGGTGCCAAGTATTTGCAGGCTGTTTCTAATGCTAACGGTATCTCAATGGATAGCATAAAAGTTATTGAAAAGAGGAAATCATGCTTGACGTTGCATGATACATTTGAGAAAAAGGTCATATGTTAACTGACTCAGATTTTGGAATCTTTTTTCCCCTTCCCAGGATGCATGCTTCTCTATATTGGAAATTTCACTGTAATTTAAATATGAGTAGAGTAAATAGAGTTTCAGTTTCCATTTTTAAAACTGCTCAACCTTTGGTCCTTACTGATCGGATTTTGTTCAATTTTTAGGTCGACTTACTTATCAGTGAACCATTCTACTATGGAAATGACAATGCACTGCCATGGCACAACCTGCGGTTTTGGTAAGAAGTTTGCTCAGTGCAATATTCGTCTATTAGCTAGAGAATACAAAAACGTGTTATCTAGATGTCTATTGGCAATGTTGTACGGATGATTTTTTATGATAGTTTTTACTCAACTCGAATTGTTGAGGATTCAATTTTCATGTTTGAATGTGTATATAACTCGAAGTCCTTACTAAAGTAGACCCACATGTTTAGATTTCTTCACTTTAAACTACCCTATTGTAATAGATTCAGCAAAATAATGTTTTTCCCTGCCGAAAATATGTAGCACCATGGGTTGGCCTAGCCATCAACGAGGGGTCTTGGAGATCTAAAAGGTGATAGGTTCAATCCATGATAGCCTTAGAAATTAATTTCCTATGAATTTTCTTGACAATCAAATGTTATAAGGTCAAGCGAAGTGCGCGTAAGCTGGCCTAGACACTCATGGATATAAAAAAAAAATTCTATATAGTAGCTTCTCCATGAGATACATGGCTTTCTAATCTAAGACAGACAAAATAGTTCCCTTTTACTCAAAAGCAGGGCTGTTTTCCCTTAGATCATTGTCAGTTATTAAATTTAAGTTTTTACCACAATTAGTTGGTTCTATCTATCTAGGTAACTTCTGTTAAATAAGTTTAGTGTTTAACTTCTATTGATCTTTATTCCAGGAATGAGCGATCCATGTTCGATTCAGTCCTATCTGATGATGTGCTAATAATGCCTAGTAAAGCCATATTGAGGGCTTGTATCATGTCATTTCCTGTAAGATCTCTCTTTAACATAAATGTAAGATTCTCTTTACCTTCAATGGAAGTTCTAAGTATACTTGTTGAATGTCGTTTCAAGGATTTATGGAACAGTCGCCGTCGATTGGGAACAGTTGAAGGTTTTGATCACTCAGTTACAAATGACACTTTGGGAGCTTGTGGTGAGTTACCTGAAGGACAAGAAGGCCCATGTCTGGCTTTCTACATCTGGCAGTGTGGAGAATATGAGGTAATCCTTGTATTGAAAATTAACTTGTTTGAAACAAAAACGATAAAGCTTTCTTGAAAAGAATAAGAATGTCAATGGCACTGATGTTGGTGCAACTGTCTTGAAAACTTTCAGGAACTTAGTGAGATAGTTACATTGATGGAGTTTGATTTCTCAAAACCAATAAGCCCTTGTAGTGGGAAAAGCCAGGTATTTCAATATTGTTCATCCCCTTTTTGTCTGGTTTTTAACTTTTGAGAATTTAATTTAGTTCTATTTAATTTCTTTGTTTGAGATACAAAATTCAAAAGCTAAATAATTCATTAAATATCTCAATACACTCATATTTTCACCAATGTCACGTGAGAATAGTCGAGGTGTGCTATGCTAGTTCGGATATGTACGGATGTAAAAAGAACGTTTGAGTGAAGTGACAAGAATCTTTCGGGTGTTTCTAATCTTCTATTTTGAAATGTTCCTGAATCTAAGTGTTGCTTTTGAAGGAGGAAAAATATCTTTTTGTTTTTGAAAATTAAATTCAAGAATGGGATACCCCTTCAAACAAACTCATTCAGACTTCCAACCAACAACTATCATGACTTGGTTTAATGGTCAAAGAGAGTCTTCGGGATCCAAGGAGTTATGGATTCAATCCACAGTGGCCACCTACTTAGGAAATAATTTCCTACGGATTTCCTTGACATCCAATGTTGTAGGATCCGACAGTATAACGTGTGAGAATAGTCGACATCCAATGTTGTAAGTTGATCCATACACTCGAAGGTATCAAAAGATAAAAACAGAGTAGACCATGAGCAAATGCAAAGAAGCATTGCCTCAAGATGGCCTAGTTATCAAATAGACCCCAATTTTCTTCCCACTATCTTGACTATTAAATTGTATAATTATAGGTAATAATCTCAACTTCAAGCCAGATGAACATACAAATATTTATAAAATCAGCATTGATGTTTCTCTTTCAGGTTAAGGTAACTAAGGCTGGAATATGTCATGGAATAGCACTGTGGATTGATTGGGTATTGGATTCAAAGAATTTCATTGTCATTTCCACTGGCCCAGGTGATAGTGCCTTGGCTTTCTATCTCTAAACAAGTCTGATACTGACATTTGCTGGTGATTTAGCTTATTCTCATTTCCTCATAAACTGATTCAGATAAGAGATACTGGAAACAAGGAGTTAAGCTACTTACCAAGCCCGTGGCAGTCGATGCTCGAGGTTCCGGTGAGGGCAGAGAATGCTGCTCTGCTGTCGTCGAAGCATCCTTTGATCCATCAAGTGGCGAACTCGACATTAGACATTCATTTTTGTAATGCAATGAAGCTTTTGGTTCTCAATCATTAACCCGAGTCAACTCGAAATTTTTTTGGAATGTATTGAAATGGTAATATATTCAAGAGGTGTGAACAAAGTCAACTCTCATCTAATTTTATTATGTATTTTGTTACTAGGATCATATTATAGAGTTTTAGTCAAATGTTTGACATTTTTCGTTATCCAGAATGACGTGTAGCTTTTCTCTTTTTGTTCTTAATTATATATGACGATTAGTCCCTTTTTTATAAAAAAATCGATTAGTCCATTATATAGGTTGAAACAAACTATTATTCCTTGTATTTTAGGTTATTATTATGAATTTTTAAGAATCTAAACGTTCAATGATTAAATTTATAATTTTGGAAGTTTTAAAGTCTAAATAAGACAGGTTTTTCAATAATTCACGGTCACGGACTAAAGTTTGCAATTAATAAAAAAATTAAAATACGAGAAAACTATATATCTTTTGTTGAATAATATTGGAAGATTCTAGATCATTCAACTTTATCCTAGATGGCCAAGGATGGTTCTAGACCATACACATATGTT
>JBBMKA010000030.1:5241332-5304642 GCA_037833695.1 Sechiopsis laciniata | reverse complement strand
CGATCTCACGCGCGCAATTAGTAATGATCTCTTATTGAGCTTAGAAAAAGGATAGTAATTATTCTCCAAATTAGATAGACAAGAAAAAGGGTAAAATAGCCAAATTTCTGGAATGGGGGAACCTGCGAGGTTTGTTTAGCAACAACCATCACTCCTTTCATTAAAAATGTCATTTCATTTCAACTTCGTTTTCTTTTTGCAAAATCTCAACTGGCAAAACAGTTTATCAGCTAAAGCTACCTGTTAAAACACAGACAAATCTGTAGTACATGCAGCAAATGAAAGACATTGACTGTAGTTGACTATATGAATATGAGAAACAAAGCTAACAGATCAAAGCACAGATGTTCTCCTTATATGAAAACGCCCTTTCCAAACAGCAATGAGCATCATTAAATATAGATAAAGCACCTAACCCCCGCAACCCCGTTCCTATAGAGGAAAATGAATTATTAAATTAAACAACGCACGGTACTTTTAAAGCGCACGGCAACAGTATGTCGATATCATCCACCCCGAGTATGATCAAGCGTATATAAGCACATACCATAGTTTTCCTCCAGCTGCCCTTCGCACAGTGAAAGACTATTACTACAGACCACTGCCACAAGAAGCATCAAGCTCATGTTTGCCTAACCAGTGATGAGGTAGTCAACCATAAGGGCCACCCTAGAATGCCGCTTTCATGTTTCGAGAGGTATGCATTATTCAAACTGCCAAATCCACAGTTTGATGTCAATGCAAGTTTATATAATCTATAAAATTTCAATAAGGAACAAAGGGGGGAAAATACTTACTACTCAACATCTGGTGTACCCAGCGAATCATTCCATTCCTCCCCCTGTTCCACAGCAGGGGCAGCACCAGCTACAGCGGTCAAATCTTGTACGCCATCAACCTAAAATAAAAAGAGTTCAAATAAATAGTTTCATGATAAAAAAAAAAAAAGATTTTCTGAATTAGATCAACCATTTTTCTATAAATATATTGCTCTTGATTCCCACACATTTTATTCCGATTCTAAGCCTTATCATCCTGAAAGAACAATTAGAATTCACCCAAAAGGCTCCAATTGAAAATGGCTGCAAACAAATAGATGATAACAATCACTCGGCCTATTAAGTATTATCTACTTGGAGAGTTTATAGCTTTTGCACAAAGATGTCTAAAAAGAATGAAACTTACCTGTTGAGGATACGAGGCATAACCCGAATATGCACCATACGCATATAAAGATGGATCTTGTACAGCTCCATATCCATAAGCATCATAAGCTCCTCCATAGCCACTATAGTAAACACTCGGTATAACTTGCTGACCCCAAGTAGCCAAGTCCTGCAAAATCATCACCATCCATTTCATCAAAATCAAAGGAAAGCAGCAGTTCACTATGTGCATTATGCGGGCTATTGTGAAGCTTGCTAACAGAAAAGTAAACATGCATAAACATAACCAATGAACCAAAATCGAAGTTTTTTAATAAATAAGGAAAGAATTTTTTTTGACGAAGTAGAATATTTTATACCATACATGATAGATTTAGTAAGTGATTGAACCTGGTATAGCTCTGTAAATGATTGTCTGGTATAGGTTTTATGATTTTGTCATATGCAGTTTTATGAGGGCATGCCCACAAACTTTTTCTTTAGATCTTATTATCATACCATGGTGTTTTAGCGTTTACAAAAAATTGCGAAAGAATAATATTTACATTGATGACATGTAAGCCTTCTTACCCTAAAGATGATATTTCAAATTCACAGGCTAAACAAAAAACGACACCGTTTACACACAAACTTGTTGTGCAACCAGAGTTTTGAAATTTGTACCCAAGCATTGATAAACAACATAATTACATAACACATCAACAAAGGAAATTTGATTTTAGTAATTAAAATAAAATATTTGTTCTGAACCGCAGCAGGTCAATTACCTGATTGGTGGCTGGAATTCTTCCCCAAGAAGTACGAACCACTTGTTGACCAATTATCTTTCCTTGCATCCTTTGAATGGCTTCTTCAGCTGAAGCCCTGCATGGTTACAAGTAGGAGAACATATTTAATCCCACAACTCAAGAATATGAAGTTAATAAGAAATTTTTTTCTCCCACTCCCTAACCATTATTTTTATTTGCAGTCTGCTTTCAAAACATAGGAACAAGAGCAAGAAGATATGCAATTTACTCAACTTACATCAGTAAAGTTAATCATGCTAAACATACCTCGAACCAAACTGAACAAAACCATAGCCTTTCACAGCAGGAATATTCACATAAACAATCTCACCAAACTGCAAAAACGTTTGCTTCAGCTCCTCCTCGGTAATATTAGGATCCAAGTTGCCAACAAAGATCTGCATAACCAACAACGTAGTGAGAGAAAGCACAAAATCCAGAAAGAGTAACACTGTCACTTCACTTACAGTTGTGTTATCCACATCATAACCTGCTGGAGCTGGAAGCACAGGCACGGGTGTAGTGTAGGCTGGAACTGGGTACATTGCTGAGACAAGAGCACATTGGTAAGTACGAGTTGAAAAATGGTAAATTACTATCTCCTCCTAAGATTCTCTTCAGGTGAAAGAAAAATAATAACTTCAATCAATTCTTTTTCATTCTTAATGCAGCAGATATCATCTACAACAAGGAATTTTTTATTAATATCCAGGAGTGTCTGAATAAGCTTACGCGTACCTCAATTATTCTCACCAGACAAACCGTCTAATCCTACAAGATTTAGTTATCAACCATTATGGATTGGTCTATTTGAGAACTAAGAGGTGATGATTTCAATCCATGGTGTCACCTACCTAGAAATTAATTTCCTATGGATTTCTTTGACATTCAAATGTTAATAGGGTCAGGTGGTATGTTCCGTCAGAATAGTCAAGATGCGCTAAGCTGGCCTCGACAATAATGAATATTTAAAAAAAAAACATTTGGTTGTCAAGAAATCCGTAGGAAATTTATTTCTAGGTATGTGGTAACCATGAATTGAATCCATAACCTCTTAGATCTCAAAACCATTTTTGACCACTAGGCCAATTCATGATGATTTCTCCCACAAGGCATTAAGAAAACATTTTGGACACTGAATAACTTTTATCCAAGAAAAAGATATAAATTATACTTTGACATAAACATTCTAATACTTAAATATTAACTTTGATAAGCTTTCATCTTAAATCTAAATGTAGTCTCATATCTGCTAAAACTTTATAGGGATCATTTGTACCTACAGAACTCCTAGCTTTAGGTTTATTGATGTAAAAAAAATGATTCTTCACAATCTCCAAGAGATAACATTCATTGACAAAGGTGAAACTCAAATTTTATTTGACTAGCACAGACAGGAACCAGACCAGTTCCATGCATATAAAAAATTAAGGGCTAGAAACTAGAATGGATGGTTAAGGAGCTTATAGACACTCCATATAGGTCAAGAATATTAGAAAACGTGAAAAATGACTTAGTAAAGAAAATAAAAGGCATGATGTAAAAGGCATGATGTATATTCATTACCTTTACCTAGACTATATTGCTGCTGAACACCAGTGGTCTTTTTGGGAGTTGCTACACTAATACGCATAGGCCTAGTTGAGCAATAAACACCATTCATTTCTGACATAGCTCGATTCCTTTCATTTTCATCAGAAAATTTAACAAACCCATAGCCCTTTGAACGTCCAGTATTTGGATCAGTCACAACTTTAGCACCTCTTACAGATGGATATTGTGCTCTAAAGGTCTCCTGCAACAGATAATCTGTAACATCAGGAGCCAAATCCCCCACAAAAATAGAATGCTCAGGGCCAGCATCAGGGCGCCTTTCTCCAGTTCCAAAAGAGGCCCAATTCAACCTGAAAGTTTGTTCCGTCCCAGGCATCTGTGCCCCATTGTAAGTCTGCAAAATTCTTTCTGCTGCTGCATGAGAAACAAACTCCACAAACCCATAACCCTCGGGCTGGCCAGTGATCTTATTGCGAATAATTTTAATTGATACTACCTGCAAAAAGAGAAGAAATCAATTAACAACAAAGCTGCTACTCAAATACAAAAAACACAAAAAACAACTAATAGACATCAACATTCAATAATATATTCGTATGAGCTATTATCATTGTTGAGATATACCTTGAACTATGATGTCCCACGATTACTTAGTCGGGGATTTCGCTGCCCGATGGCCCCGGTGGGAGCTCGGAAGCACCGTCCTCGAAACCTAGACGATATATGTAATTGGGTTTATATTTTTGTATTTGGGCTTTTATGCATTTTGGTCATATTTAGTAATAGGACTTTATGAGAGTCTACTATATAAACTCTCTTAAAACCTTAGCCCCATTTGATCCCTACCCTCATTTGGTCGACATTATGTATTTTGTATCTCCTAAATAAAATCATTCTTTCTTCTGCCCGTGGATGTGACTAACATATCGTTAGTGACCCACATAAATGTGAGTATTTTCTCTCACGTTTTATCCTTTGATAGTTGTTCCGTTTTCACAACAATCATATAACAAATACTAGAAAATAACCATACTATTATACACTAGCGTATCCACTGGACCACTACCACGGCTCTCATGCATTGAACTCATCCCCAATAGATAGCATGAAAGGTCATAAGAAAGGCCCTCCCTGTTGTTCATCTCCCACAGCAATAGAGCAAAATACAAACACATTCTTATTCAATGCACCCAAATTCACCTCCAAATACTACAACAAAACTGACCAATTTCAGACCTATGTAACAATTGTGTACCGCATATCTATAACCAAAGTTAAAAACCCTAAAAAAATAGGCCTATATTAACAACTGAAGTACATTCATTTAGCACAAAAGCGGTTAGAATTAAAGAAAAACAAGTGAACGAACATCGCCAGAGTGAGCAAAGCAAGAATTAAGGTAAGACTCATCGACCCAGTACTGCAAATCGCCGATCCAAAGTGTTCTAACTTCCTCGAGCGTAGTTGGTTGATGGTGCGCTGGTTGGCCTGCCATAGTCGCCATCGTATCTATTGACGCATGATCTCAACTTGCTTTGGTAATTGGCTTGTTGAAGATCTAGTGAACTTTGTAAGATTGTTTGTGAACTGTGTATAATGCTCCGATTTCACCCAATCTATGAATCGATCGGTGAATGTAGAGATTTTGGGGGCAAATCTTCGGGAAATTGAGTGCTTTATAAATTAAATTAGAGTATAAACATGAAAAATTGAAGAGCTTTTGAATAAACCTGCGGAGTCTTGACACTTGCCCCTTCTAGGGTTTCCCTCGCGCCCGTACCGTGACTCCGAAGTACAGTAATATAAATTCCTTTTTTTTTTTTTTTTTTTAATTTTCAGTTTTAGTAAAAGAGAGGTGTTAAATTGGAACCTATCATCCGGTCATGAAACACTTGTGTGCTCTTTTTTTCTTTTCTTTTTGTATAATTTGGGCTATCTTTATTATTATTATTATTATTATTATTTATTGTTTATGGTGTTTTTTTTAGAAGATGAGTGGAAAGGGTTGTAGTTGATCCAACTTTGTTTGAAGTAAACAAATATTGGAAAAAATATAGTTTTAGTCTTTGCCTTTTAGTTACTCTCTATATTTCAAAATCAAATACTTTTACCATGATATTTTAATAATACTCAATTTTAGTCATTGATATAAAGGAACCGTTAGTAACTAAGTTTGAATCACATAACCAGTGCAATACCATGAATGATTGACTTTTTTTATGTGACAAGTTTGAATCCACATTTTTTAATTTAATATTGACTAATGGAATAAATACCAAAAAGGTCATGAGTGACGCACTGGTTTCATTGTTTCGTTGTAATTTTGTTCAACACCACGGTCACAGGTTCGATCTCGAGAATCTTCTTATGAAAAGAATGAACGCTAGCAAAAAGAAGAAGAATGTTGTCGAGAAGAACGAGTAGGGTCAAACAAGAAGATAATTAATCTCGAGGCTATGGTCCATTTAGTGCTGAGTAAGTGAGGTGGATCACAAGGAGCACTTCCTAAGGGTAGCCAATATATTATATATATCTTTTATATTTTCTTAAGTTTAATAAACTTTTTGGCAATCGTGTATTTATGTCATTCTGCCTGTAACGGCCTGGGTTTTCACTACGGTTCCCCATGTATGGTTTTCTGTTCGTTTGGTTGGTTTGTTGGGCCATTATTGTAGTTTTAACCTTATGAGTAATTTGGTAAATTTACCCTTAGGGCTTGTTTAGCGATTTTAATGAGCTTTTGGGTTATTTTGATATTTTCAAGGCTTAAAGGCTAGTTTTGCGATTTAGGATCAAATGCCATGTGACGTAAAAAGGGTGTGTGTTAATCGATCATTTCCATTCATTGTGCTATCGATTGATTAGAAAAGCAGAGATCCAAAAAGAATCTATTCTTCTCTTCCATTGACTTTCATCTGCTCTACGCAACCCAGTTCCATCACCGTCGTTCACCATTGCTGCCTCATCAATTCCAATCGTGTGCAGCAGCCTCTACGGCCACGCTTCTCGTACGTAGTGCCTTCGTCGATCGCATCTGCATACTCGCGCCCGTACGCCTACGCAGCCATCGCAGGGTGTGCCCTCGCCTCACGCCCGTGCCACCGATCAGCCAGGGCCAGTCTCCGCGCAGCCATTGCACGCTACGTGCCACGTTTGCGGTCACGCCATAGCCCCGCTTCAATCCTCGCTCGTCAATGCATGCCCAGCAGCAGCTGAGTCGCACCCTTGCACTGAGCAACAGTAGCCTTCACCATGTTGTGCAACCTCGTTTTCCATTGGGACTTGGGTAAATTCCTGTTTTCCTGAGTCCCATGTTAGATTAGATGGTTGAATTTTTATTAATAGTTGTTTAATTGTATTTGGCTAGGTTGCATGATTAGCTATCAAGGTTGATATCTGCAGCTCGAGGAGCATATTATTATTCACTGTTCAGTATATTTCATGTAAAGGTTTCTTACTTGGGTTGTGTGGACCCTGCACATGTCGGTCATTGATTTTATCTTATGTCTTATGACTGCGTAAACTAAGTTGCCTCGTGTGCAATAGTCACACACTCGCGTAAGTATACGCGGTCTGACGTAAGTAATAAGTAAATTATCGATCTCCATAGGGACTGTGATTTATCCAATGAGATGTTTAGAATTAAACAGAAATAAAAGTGTAGATGTTGTGATAGTTTGGTTTGAATAGAAGAAAGAAAACTTAACAATGGTAAAATGGATTGAGAGAGATAAGGCAAAACTAAGATACTCATGGAAAGTAATAGCAATGCGCTGTGAAGAAACATGCGGTAAGGAATAACTAACATACTACGCCTTACAAACTTCTGCTTCCGCGTCTGTTCGCATCAAGTCTGACTTCCACCGCAACTTGATGTAATGATAACGCGGTGCTACGTATGCAATAGTTACACGTTTATTCCTAAACTCCGATTCAAAGAATTAATGACTTAATTCTAACTTACTGAACATGCAACTAAACTTATGTTATTTTCTCTTCTGATTTACAACATATTAGTTAGTGTGGATGGCCAATCGACACTTACTGTTGAGATTTGCTCTTAGTTAACATGCATCAATTAAACCTTCCTATTTCTTTCTTAACACATGTTACAACTATTCCACTTTTTCCTAGCGTTGCCTTAAGGAAATTAGTTCATCATACAAACAAAGAACAATGAATGAGAAATGAAAAACATACTAAAATTGATATTAAAGAAATAAAGAAAAACAATAACTCTCGATTTCTAATCTCCAGACTCTCCCTCTATTTTCTTCCTATTACATATATCGCCTTTTATAAGCTTCTTTTTCAACTCTCTGAATATTCCAGAATAGGTACGAATCAATCAACGTGACATCTTTCCTTATTTAAATTTGCCAATTGTGTTTTCATTTGTCTAAGGTAAGAATCTCTTAATTTCTGCAATCTGTCTCGTAGTGTCTGGTTCGTCAACTTCTTGCTTCAAATTGATTCTTTCCTTATTTGTGCTTGTCGTGCTTTGGCATTTCTTTCTCCCGAGCATGACTTGCTCGCAATCGTGTGTCTCAAATTTTAACTTTGCACTTTTTCGCAAATGCAATTTTCTGCAAAAATAGTTAATCAGCATAAAACTTGCTAAATGTGCGTTAAGTGTGCTAATTCCTTCAATTTAAGCGTTATAAATCATATCTCACAATTTATTCCCCTAATGTGTAAGCATTAGCAAACTACACCTTTTTTTTCTTCATTTTTACCTTGCTCGCATTAAATCTTATATAACAATCGCACACAATGATCCAAAATTATCCTGAATTCTGACTCTATTTAAGAGCCATCATCTTATATGTTTTCTATTCTTAAGCATGTGTAGTTAGTTAACTCTGTTGAGATGATGACCTAAACTATGTTTGCTAGCATCTATCAGTTCCATGTTCATTGTATTAGTATCCTGCTAGGAATGACTGCTATCTGATTGATGCGTGTTGGTATTCTGCTAGAGAACTGAGCATGTATTATTCTTAAATTATATTCTGTTAGGTTGTCGTCGTCTAGAGGTTCTGCGGGGATGTGAAGTAACATGTCACCCTGGTATAGCCTAGTTTTAGACTCGCTAGAGCGGGATGCTGATCATGGTGCAAACCTGCCATGTGAGATTCCAAGGGTGAACAGGCTACCATAGTAGCGTGTCGAGGGCCTCTCACCGACTGTGGATCAATCGACACCATTCCGAGTTTTGTTAGGCATGTAGACCTAGACCAGTGTAGTCTGCGTAGGCCTGCATTTACCTGGTTTACAGCAGCATGCGGTGTGTGCACTCACGCACTAGATGCCAAGAGGAAGACTCCCTCGAACTAGTGTCGTCAGTACACCATGAATTGAACCCATCACCTTAAGCAGTCCAAGACCCTATTTGACCACTTGAACAACTTCATGATGGTTTTTGTTGAATTCTTTCACTTCAACTTAGAATCTATTTGATTCGAGCGTCAAATTGTCAACATTAGACACTGACCACCTTAGTCAAGAGAGCCAAATACTGATTTCCAAGATCGAACTTGTGACCGTGGCATTGAATTGGATTTTCACCAAACAATAAAACCAACAAGCCACCAACTTCCTTTCCGGTATATGTTTAAATTTGCTAGACTAGTTAACTATTAAAAAAATTAATAGCCTTTATTAATTACATTTTGGAAACATATTCAATATGTATTTTTTTAAAAGATTTATTAATATCATTATTTTATAAATTTTGGTAGAAATTTACTCCAAAATAATGAAGACTATTTTCAAGATTGGTTGCAGACTTGTCATTATATTTTTGAAAATATATGTATGTGTCAAACTTTCATTTCTTCCTTTTTTATAATTTCCTTTTTATCTTTTTTACTATGTATGTGTTTGGATGGTTGCTTGTTGCTTGTGGAAGAAGTTTGCTGTGTCAAACTTGGAATTTTTCTCATAAGAAGAATGAATGTCGATTCCTACATCCACATGGAGAATTTTTTTTTTTTTTTTTTTTTTTTTTAAACATGGATTATAAACGAGGTGGCCCTTTGGACAACATGAAACTTATTGTTATTGGTCCCAACCAAAAATAATCCAAATTTAAGGATTAAAATATAAGGTTTAAAATTTCAGAAACATTTAAAAAAAAAAAAGAGTAAATTTAGTGAATAAAATGTCTTTAAACTTAAAAAAAAAATTAAAATGAAAAATAATCAAATTAGTATTTCATTGATCTTGTTTTCACTTTAATAAAATAATTTCCAAATACTTAGGGGAAAAATGGAAGAGAACCATGTATTTAATTAATTTATGTAACATATATTAAAGCATGGACCCAATCACATTTTTTACGAAAAGACTTTATAAATATCCAGTTTTTAGTTTCAAAAATCGATTCAGTGAGTATATTATCAAAGTGGCTTTGATAAAGAGAAATTACCATAATCAAATTTCATTATCCTACCAAAAAAAGGCGACTTGTTCCACATGGCCTTTTTCTTGTGTATTGTGTTGTATTTATTCATTAACAAGTATCTCACTTTTTTTAGTAAAATAAATTTATCACTTTTTTAATACTGTCACCTACCACAAATCTTTTAGTTATTAAGATATTTGGTATATTCTATCACTTATAACATAGCAATTGATCAATTTTTTGTTTATAAAAAGCATCTTACTTTTACGTTATATCAAGGTGTTTGTTTAATTTGTCATATTTATAAAGCTCGTTATTATAATGAGCTCTTACGATCGTTTTTTAATTAAATAATCATATTTATACTTGTTGTTGTTTTCAATCTTTCATTTCAAAATCATTAGTTTCTAATTTTTCATACAATTTTTCATTAAACACTTTAAATATTTGATGATCTTGACTTATAATTTAACTTATAATTTATTTTTGATATATTGTATTGTCATTTGTGTCTACTAGATTATTAAATATAGTTTGAGATTTGATCAATAATTTTATTAAGTTCTTAAATAAAAAAAGATTTAATATATATATATAATATTTTTTTCCTCTATGTATACATTAATATGATAAATTTTGCACTTAATAATTTAAAATAAAGTTTTATTGGTATGATTTTACTATATCTTAATAATGAAAGTCTACATTTTTAAAAAAATTGATTTGACATGTCTCTTATAGCTTTAAATTGACAAACTTTTTATTTAAAATAAATTTTTATGTGATATCCATTTAAGTTTTTTTATTTTAAGTTAAATTTTCAACTTAAATTGACCTTTTTTTTTAAAATTTATAACGAACTATAATTAAATTCAATTTTGATTACAATTGACCTCAAATTTATTATAGATATCAAAAGTCTAAAAATTTACTAATATAACATTAAATTGAACTTCTTTTTTCGAGTTCAAGTTGAGAAAGAGAGACCACAAACCTTACCTAAAAAGTATTACTGATCTTAAATAAATGAAAAGATAAATACAAATTTTTAAGATTGAAATCGTAATAGTAATGTTGAACGGATCAAATAATGAAAATAACATGCCTCCAATACTCCTTTGGGTAGCCTTAAATTATTTATTGACAATTTATTTTCCTACGATATTTAAAATGAAATTTGGGGCATAGGTTGGTGAGCATATTGTATAAAAAAGTCTGGTCCTTTATGTCCCAAAACCAAACCAAACATTTCCTTCCATTAAAATTTGCAAACATAAGATTGGCCAATGGTCGGAGATTTATTAATTTTCGTTCTTATGTCAATTCTTATTAATTGTTATATAAATAATTGAATTGGCGCCTATTTTACTGTCCTCTACTATTAACTTCTCTCATTTGAATTTTGTTTGAAAATCTAACTCATCAGTTCTTGTAAAAAAAATAATAATTTGAAAATTATATACTACACGGCATGGCATGTTCCTAATAAATTTACTCGGGCTGAATCCACCCATCAATCTCACCTAATTTAATGGATTTGAAAATTTAAATTAATGAAAATTTTAAATTAAGTTGGTTTATTTATTGATCTAAAATTAATTTAGATTAACTCCAATTAACTTGATTTTTTTATCAAGTCTAAAATATATTTTTCAATTATAATATAAATATATAAGTTTATAATAATTACTTTAACTTTTTTTTATTAGTTTCATTATCATTTTTAGACTTCATACTCTCCAAAATTCTTTCCAATGAAAAATTAGAAATTATCAAGTTAGATTTATTTTAAACTTAAAAAAAAGTAATAAAACTATTTTTATTAGTTTTTTAAGTAACAAGTTCTTGACCCAACTCAATCAAAAAAATATATAAGTTGAGTTGTTCTACCACATAAAGATTGATAGTGTAAAGACCCAACTCAATCTAGAGATTCAATCTAAGTCTCTACTCTAATGCATTAAAACAAACACACGAGACATGCTAAATAACATCCACTTGTTTTTTGTTTTGTTTTGTTTTGTTTTGTTTTTTGTTTTTTGTTTTTTTGTTTTTTTGTTTTTATAAATAACATCCATTTGTTGAAATAAATGTATCTCAAGTTTCAAATTCAATTAAGCAAAACAATCAGTTCGAGTACCCTATGTAAAACATAAAAAAAATGTAAGGATCCTTAGCAAACCAGGTACATGCCTAGAAAATAAAACTAGCTCATGCAGAAAAAGAGAGTTTAAAGAATTTAAAGTAAGACTCGATGAATAAAGACAATGTCATCCCATGGTCCCTCAGCTTCAATTAGCCATCCTGGTACAATACGTGAATACTTGTGGAAAACCACAGAATAAAGGGTGAGTTTTTAACTCAGTAAGGATCCATGTGCAGGACATGTAACATGTATAAAACATAGGCACAAATTATCAATAACAACATCGGGCACTAAACCCCTCAATAAATAATTATGGGCACTAAACCCCTCAATAAATAACTATGGGCACTAAACCCCTCAAGGTCATTCTTGTGGGACCCCTAACCTGCTCTCATAAACAGGATACCGAACTTGCAATATTCACATCTTAATCAATGACAACAGTAAACCAACCAAGTTATTCGTATAACACATCACGACCAACCTTCATACAAAAATTTTGTAACGAGTATGCCTACTTCACAATTCTAACGATCTAATAATTCAAGTTGGCCGAGTTCAAAAGTTCTATAAATCCAAGCCTAGAATGCCTTTCCTAAACTTTTCCGACTCCCAGGACCTAAGGGTCAAATCTGGTCAACTTGATCAAATCTGATGTGGCTAGTCAAACCTAGTCAAAGGGGTCAAGATTCAACAATGGCCAATATTTAATTTGAACACGAGGGTCAAAAAATCACTCACAAGTGCTTGGTTGGAATCTGACAAGGACGAACCCGAAACGACGCGGCAGGACGGACGGTGATGACGGGTCGCGTGCAAAGGCTGCATTCGGGCTGAGGCGTATGCAAGTCGGTGGTGTACGACGACGGGTGTGGCAGCGTGTGCGGCGTGAGGCGTGGTCGGAGGCGATGGTGTGCGACGGCGATCAGAAAATTGAGTAGGGGGAGGGGCTGTGCGGGCGTGAAAGTTGAAGAGAGAGGGTGTTTAGTGACGAGGGTTTTACCTAGGGCCTTATGTATTTCTTTTAATATAAGAAAATACTAGGTTAAATGAAACCTTTTCATTTTCTTTCTCTTTTAAAACATGGGAAAGGGATTTAAATGCCCTTTTTAAAATACAAAGAATCCGTATTTTTTTTTTCCATTAATGAAATTATCCCCCAAACCACTCAATAAATTAGGTAACTCTCAAGAACCAACTAAGATATTTCCATTAAATGAAAAAAAAAAAATCATTTAATTAATTACAAGGCCATACAAAAAAAAATTTAAAATTAAAGGAAACAATATCAATTGGTTCGGGAATCACCTAAATACGAAGCTGAAAAATTTGGGGCGTTACAAACAGTGAGTTCACCAATTCAAAAATTTGATTAATCCAAAAAATTCTCAATCCAAATACCTACTTTGAGCTTTAATACTATATTATATAATATGAGTTTCAACATCAAAACCAATTAATAGTGGGGGACTATATCATATATTTTATAAGATGTTGAAAACTTTCCACCTTTCTAAAGTGGACAAGGAGAATATTTCCAACAAATATTTAGGTCATGTCTAAGACATGAGCTAAATATTAATGCTCACTTATGTGTCACAATATGAGCCGCATTCTATTTTTCTTTATTATTATTTTTTTTTATTGTTAGAAGTTAAAATAGATCTCTTAATTGTTACATTTTTGTGATTCCATAATTAAGATACTAAGATTTCGTTTGATAAGCATTTAAATTTTTTTTTTTTGGTTTTTGAAATTTTATCCTATAACTACGTACTACTTGAATACACAGTTTTCATTACTTTGATATGTACTTCACCATATGTTTAAAAATCAGACCAAAATTTGAAAGCTAATGTCCCGTTTGATAATCATTTTGATTTTAGTTTTTTTATTTTTGAAATTTAAGCCTACAAAAACTACTTTACCATATATTTTTCCTTATTTGGATATCTACGTCCTAATTATATTTTTAAAAACAAATCAAAATGTATCAGCTGGACTTTTCCTGCCCTTGTATCTAAGGTAGTTTTGGGTAATTTTGACGTTCTGAGCTCGATTTTATGGGTCTAAGGTGCTAGTTTTAATCCGTTCGCTTATTATAGGTCACAGAAGTTTGGAAAAGCTTCTAGGAGTTCTATGACTTGAAGGATTGTGTTGAACCTTTTGATTTCAGCCAAGGTAAGGGCATTCTTCATCCAACCCTGGGCTTAAACTGTTAGCTAGTATGTTATAAGTACGACTGTTGAATGGGTTCATGGATAATTGACTGTTTGATATTCCTGTTGATATGATACTTGGATATCTAGTAGATACGACATGCTTGCATAACAGAATTGTTGACGGTCTCATACATATTGTTTATTAGATGAGAATATCGTGTATATGTGAGGCGCTATTAGGTGAGCATGTTATAGATGTTACACATGGGTGTTTGGTTGTTGGCTCTACTAATGTAGATACTCATATCGTTTTGATTGAGATATCCTGATGGGTAAACATGTTGTAAATTTTACACACGGATAACAATTTATGATGCATGTGTTAATCATAGAAGAAACCAATGTTATTCAAGGGTTTATGCCCATTATTATTATTCAGGGGCTTATGCCCATTATTACTTTTCAGTGGTTTATGCCCATTATTACTTTTCAGGGGTTTATGCCCATTATTACTATTTAGGGGTTGGTGCACATTATTACTATTTAAAGGTTAGTGCACATTATTACTATTCAGGGGTTAGTGCCCATTATTATTATTCAGGAGTTTAGTGCCCATTATTACTATCCAGGGGCTTATGCCCATTGTTATTATTCAAGGGTTTAGTGTCCATTATTACTATCAAGGGTTTGTGCCCAATGTTCCTCAGGGGTTTGTTCCCATTGTTTGTTATCGATAAAATATGTAGCGTTGCTCTTATAAATGTACTTAATGATTCTGTCTAGAGATTCTTACTGAGTTAAAGACTCACCCTTTCCTCTATGGTTTTCCATAGGTACTTGTGAGATGTATCGAGATGATTGATTGGAGCTGCGACGACCATGGGATGTGTCTATTATTTATTGAGTCATAATTTGTGGTTGTGTCATTATCCTTTCCACATGAACTGGATTTTGGGCATAGTTACTTCAACAACTGGATTTATATGTTTTTCCATGTTTTCACTAGGGTACCCTAATGAACTGATTTTCTAAACTTGAGTTTGTTTCATGAGGTTTTAATAAATGAACGTTTTGTTTTTAACTATTTATTAAACATGTATGGTTGTTACACTTTAAACCCATACATTTATAGTGGAGACCTAGATTGAGACCCTAGATCGGCTCGGGTCTTTACACAAAATTTGTAAACAAAAAAAAGTAGTTTCCAAAAGTATGTTTTGTTTTTTGAATTTTGGTTAGCATTCATATATTTTCTTAAGAAAAGATGAAATACATGATAGGAAATTTGAGTAAAAATAAGCTTAAGTTTCAAAAACCAAATAATTATCAAATGAAACCTTAAAAAATAACTCAAAAACCTGGTTTGATTTATGCACTTTGGTCAGAATTCACATACTTTTTTAAGAGAAGATGAAACCATATATGAATTTGAGTGAATACAAGTTTAAATTTTAAAAACAAAAAACGTTTAATTATAAAGTGGGGCTAAGTAATTTTAATAGGGTATTTGTTTGAAGTAATTAACGAGTTATTACAAATGAATTCTTCCAACTACCCTTCAAACAATCATATCCAAACAAGCTACTATAATAGTCAAAATAATTACTCATTTCTAATCACTCATTTCTAACAATTAAAAAATAATCATTCATTTCTAACTATTCATATCTAATTATTAATTTTTAACCATTCAATTCTAACACCTAAGAATAATTCATCAGTTCTAATACATCCAAACGAACTATTTTCTACAACCTCTCTACAAATAATCATATTCATCCTATCCATTATTAAAACTCAAATTTCTAATAATTCAAAATAACTTCTCTTTTATAATTACTTTACGGTCCACATTCAAACACCTACCTATCACAACTAAGTTTAATCATAATTGATAGGTATTTGTAACTACAAATAATAGATTTAAACTTCCAAACTCAATTATTGTTGTAGAATAAAAAATTCATATGCTAAAATTTTCTACCCAACAAATTGTTAGAGCTAATTATTACACAATTAAAATAAAAAAGTATGACCAATTCTTTACTTTGAGGATACTTTTCCGCTAAAAATTTCATAATCATCTTCTTCGTCTTCTCGAAGTAAGCACATTTCTTTGGTCAAAACAGAAATGAAGAAAAAGAAGAAAAAAAGGTCCCATAATTAGTCCGTTCCAGTTTTTGTTCAAACCAGACCCATTTTATACCAAGTCTTCCACTCAAACTTCTTCTTCCCATTGAAATTTCAAAGATTTGAATTCCCAATTTCTTTGGGTAATCAAAACCCACAAGAAAAAAAAACAAGGCTTACAAAAAAAATGTCAGAGAAATTAAAATGAGGCCACTGAACTAATTAATATTAATAACAGATTAAAAAAAATCCCCAAAAATAATTTCTCAAGAATCAGAAACTACACTGTAATCATCATCTTCAAGAGGAGCAGGTAAGTTGAGATCTATGAGACTAATTTCCAGTTTCAAAGAACTGGAAATTACAGGCGGGTTCACAAGATGGGTTCTTTTATGACCGCCAAGAGCTTGACCCGACCCGAACAGCTTAGGACAAAATGGGCATTTAAAAATTCTGAAACTTTCTTCTTCTTCTTCATCATCATCTTCTTCTTTAAGCTCTGTTTTCAATTCACAGATTTTTTCATGGCTAAACAGAGCTCGGTAAGATCGGAACTGTTTAGAGCATTTCTGGCACTTCTTCCTCCTTCTAATCGGCTTCTGATTTGGGATTTGATTTTGGATGGTCCGTCGGTCACGTGACAGCATCATGAGGCACATGGCTAGGTTTTCCTCCGGCGAGGCTCCGGCGGGTCTCCGGCATCGTTTGGATCGTTTTCGAGTTGGGTTTTTGGACTCGGTCTCGCTCTCTCTGTCTTGAAGGACAATGTGGAAAACAGGATCTGAAAATTTGAAGCTTGTTTTGGGATTTTCCGGTTGGAGACCGTCGGCGGCGGAGGAGGAGGAGGAGGAGGACGGCCGAGGCGGTGGCGCCGGTGTGGTGAGGTGGGCCTTCATGTGGCCGCCCAAGGCTCTGCCATTGGTGAAGAGCCTTGAACAGAGCTTGCATTTGTGGGACTCCATAACAAAAAATAAAAATGAAAGCTTTGTGTTTTTGTGTGTTTTAGTGTTTGGGGGAAAGAAAGTAAGTCTAAAGAGTGAGAATTGTGTTTTGTGGGAAAGAAAGTACAGAAGGGATTGGGAACTTAAGAGAAGGAGTAGGTGACAAGCATTCCTCACCAAAAGCACATCCAATTCATTTTTTTTTTTTAAGTCCAAATTGGAGTTTTCCTTTTTTCATGGGTTTTTTTTTTTTTTTTTTTTTTTTTGAAAAAAGCATTTCATTCAAACAAACCCATCCACACCAATACAATCAAATTCCAAAGCGGAGCCAATGTCAGGGGGAGAATCTCCCTCCAAAAAAAGGACTCAGCCTCAACATCAAGGCAAGGAGCCACCCAACCAAAACCAACATCTAAAACCTTCCTGGCCAACAAATCAGCTACTTTGTTACAAAGTCTATTACAAAAAGAGACTTGCTCAATGCCAAGAATAGAAATTAGATACCTAATATCAACGACTAAATTGTTGAATTCAGAGATATCTGAGGAGCCATCAACAACAGCTTTGACCACATTTAAGGCATTAGACTCCACCAGAATTGGGGGTAGAAAACAGCTTTGCACCTGTCTCAAATGCTTCAACCCCTCCTTCAAAACAATCCCTTCAAGAAGCTTGATTGATTGACTCACCAGATTTGATTTCCACCCCAATAGCTTAGGGTACCTTCTCCAGTCACGAACCACCCATCCAATGCCTCCTCTACCCGAGCTAGGATCCATAGAAGCATCCACATTCAATTTCCACATACCTTTGGGAGGAGCAATCCACTTACCAGCAATATTTGAGCCCTGGGAAACCATGGGACCAACACCTGCACGAAGGAGAGAATGAACATTAATCGCTTTTTCAATAATATTTACCAGATTTTGGAACTTCAAGACCATCTTGCCATTAATACCCTGATTTCTGAAGTTCCATAAGCTCCAAATCATGATAATTCCTTTAAATCTCTCTTCTTTAGGGATTTTATCACATAGGCACTTCCAAAAATTGACAGCTTTCTCAATCCTCATAAAATATTGCCTAAACTCAGAAAACCAAGGAAAAATATGCTTCCAGGCACGAATAGCTATTCTACAATCCTTGATAATATGCATATTCGACTCACGCGCTTTCCAACACAAAGGACAACCAACATTAATATCTACCCCCCTCGAATAAATATTACATCTTGTCGGGATAGCATTAGCAAGAACACTCCAAGCGCCAACTTAAACTTTGGGAGAAAGCTCCACATTCCAAAAGCTTTATTTATTCATGGTTGTTATTTTATTTATTCATTTTTAAATCGTAAACGATATTTAGGGAGGAGGAGGACTTTATTAGAAATTAGCCTCGGCCAAAAAGAGTAAAGCTCAATCTCATTATATATGATATTATAATAAAAAAGTGCTAAATACCAATTTTTAAGATGTAATCTTCGGACTGTGGTGTTGAATTAGATAACCATCAAATAAAATCACTAGATCATTAACTCTTTATATTTACTTTCACTCACATTTATCTCTTTACAATAAAAGAAGAGATTGGACATCACTATTTGAAAATGTAGTTTACATTGAGCTACTATTTTTGTTAGCATGAGTAGAGGTTAATTGTAGGTATATATTTGTGTATTTAAAATTATAATAATACGTATATTTTATTTTCAGCATTAATTTTACTTTATTATTTATATTTGTAAGTGTCCATCTCTACTACGGTTACGAAAGACATACTTGAATAAATTATTAAAAAATTTATACCCTTTTTCAAAAAAATAATAAAAAAAAACTTTATACGAAATTAATTCATAAATACTAGGTACATGACCAATATAGATTGGATGCACTGTCTCTTAATTTTTCAATTTTTTTTTAGACAAAGATGGCAAAATTTTGGGGTTGGAGTAGTAATTTATATTTAGTTTTAGAATGTAGTCGATAAAATGTTGACATATAACTTTAGTCTATTTTTGTCATATGTTTCATTCAATATTTTAGGTCATTAGGAACATGTTTCTCAAATGTCCAGTGTGAAGACATACAGGGACAAATTTTCAAGCAAATGTAATATATATATTTTTGTTCCATATTCAAATTTTGACCTCTTAACCAATACTTTATACTAATTATTATTGGATTACACTTTGAGCAATACTTAAGTAAGGGTGGATAAGTATTTTGAAAATACTTACCCACCTTAGAGCTACATATTTTTATTTAAAAAAAAAAAAAAAGATTTAATTGATAGAGAGAGAAATGTTAAAGTAGAGAGAGAAATGCAAAAAATTAAAAGTGTATGGTTGTAAGGATGGGTAAGTATTTCTAAAAAACTTACTCACCCTTACCTAAATATTGCTCTTTGCTTTAACAATTTTTTAAGCACGAGTTCTATTTTTGTAAGCATAACAATAATAATATTTAGTTGGAGAATGCTGTATTTAGCTTTTTGAACAAAAGTTAACCATTGATCATCAATCAAGAAAACCAATGTGAAGTTTTATTGAAAGTATTTTTTTTGAGATCACAACAATTAAGGATGAGAAGATTCAAACTTATAACCTCTTGATCATTGAGTATATATTGATGTTGCTGAGTTATTACTCTTATTGACAAGTTTTATTGAAAATAAACAGACCAAATTTGATTTATTTTTTTTTTCAAATTCCCAAATAATTATTTTAACTTGTTAAGAATAGTAACCATGAAATTTCAATTTGAGAAATTACTTTTGGGTTTAAATTTGTATGCGAAAATCATGTGTATTATTGACAAGGTTAGAGAGTTTGTGTGTATTGGGTGGGTTGTAGTGGGGATAGAGTTGGTTGGACAAAATCATGAGTTTTCAACGTTACCCGAAAGAGAACCATATTTCACACATTTTAATTAAAGTAGTTAGTTTGGACCACACCCTAAGCCTCATTGGATAAATGCTCTACTTAGAAATTGAGTGATTTATTCGTAGAGCATTAATCAAACTAGCTATAAATTGATCCCATAAAACAAGAGTATAAATTATTATTCAACTTCCAACAATTGAACAAATCTCAATTTAAATATGTATTTTAGTCCCCGTTTGATAATCATTTTGTTTGTGTTATTTTTTATTTTTAGTTTTTGGTTTTAAAAAATAAAAATTATATATGTTTGATAACTGTGTTTTGTTTTTTAAAAACTAAAAATTAAAATTACGTTTGATAATTTTTTTGGTTTTTTTAAAAAAATCAAGATTTATTGTTTTTATTGTTTAATAAAATAAAATAAAATAATTTTAGATTATTATTGATCTAATAAACCTCAAAATTGCGAGTTCGACTTTATTCGTGGCTTATTTTATCACTTTTTAGCATTTTTTTTAGAAAAAATAAAAATTGGTTTTTAAAAGTTTTTTTTTTCTAGTTTTTAAAATTTCTTTAATATTTTAAAAACGTTTTCAAAATTTTAAAAATAAAAATAAAAATTGATTATCAAACATACCTATATTTAAAAATAAAAACAAAAACAAAAAACAAAAAACGAAATAATTATAAAAAAGAGCCTTAAGTTTCTAAATTCATTTAAGCAACAATTTTACTTTTATTTCTTTTGCTTCGAGAGAGTTATCGTTTGAATTATGAATTTTTAAGCTTATTTGATCAAATGTTACTTTGACATTTTACATGCCAATATAGTCCATTTATTTTTTTCATGAATAGAAAATCTCTAAAGAAAGAAAGAGTGAAATATTTGTTGATAAAAGAATTTGTTAATTTTAAAAAAAGAAATAGTAAGATTAGTCATTCGAGTGCTCAACCTTTTATTATACTAAAAAAGAATGAAACTTACCTTAAAGTTTTTCATCTAAAATTTGAATTTTTTTTTAGAGATCATCAATACAAATTTAAAAATATTATAAAACCCAAACTTCAACAATTTCAAAATTGTCAAAATAACAATTCCTCAACAATATTTTGATTTATAAATAATCATGAGAGATATCTAATTCGAATCTCTAAGTTTCTCTAACATTGATAATATTTTTTAAAAGCATAGATATTTTTCAACTTTTGAATGTTTAGTTAGTATTATTATTGAAACAAACTTATAGGGTGTGTATTTTTTTTTTATTTTTTCAAATAGTTTAGCTTAAAGAAAAGGCTAATAATTTGGTTTGAAAGCGACAAGAAATTTTAACAAAGTTAGAGCCATGAATGGAAAAGTAGGGACAAGTAACACGCAAACCTTGCCGATCAGAGTAATTACAGCCTTGTTTCTTTTCTTTATTTCTTTTACGACCCCTACTTTTTTAACAAATTCCACATTTTTCAACTTCCCATTGCTATTATTACAAATATTCTACTTTTGGAGGGTCATAATTAAAAAATTCAGATGAGGAATATTTATCGGCTTTACCCTATCATGGGTAGCACAATGATGTTCCGTGAATTTTTCGTAGACAATGTTGATTATGTAACATGTCTTTTTTTTTTTTTAAATATATATTTTTTCAAAAACAATAATTGAATTTTTGGGTGATATATATATATATATATATATATATATATATTTTTTTTTTTTTTTTCATATAAGGTATAAATTTCTTAATTTTTTAGGGGTCCATCTCCATATGTGACTTTCTTTTGATGCCTTGTTTCTTGACTTGATTCCATCACATTCATTATTTTTGTGATGTTTGTCGATCTTTTAGAGCTTGAATACCATGAGGTTTTTTAAAAAATTAAATAGACTAACAACAATTGAATCCAATTGACATGATGTATGATCTGATAATCAAGATGTTACCCGTTCGATTCCTCTACTTTAAATATTGTTGAATTAAAAAAAGAAAGCCTAATTTAATATAAAGTTGTTAAAATAATGTATTTTGTATGCATTTTTATTTTTCAACTACATTTAAAGTGAGATGATTTAAGCCTGGAATCATTTATTAAAATTTATCAAGTTATCAAGTTATATATCATGTCAATTGAGCTTCATTTTTATTAATTATATGTATACTTAATTTTATCTATTTGAACTTTGAAATAATAAAAAAAAAAAAAAAAGTAATTTCATTTGAAACTTGCCATGGTGAAATTGAGGAGCTAAAATATGCAATTTTTCTCCAAGAAGATTGTCTAATTTAATATGATTTGATTACTTATCCATTCATTTCAAATAAATAACTTGAGCACAATTTAGTTGATAAAATTCATTTTTAAAAGTTGGGGTGACGATTCAAGATTTTAACTTTGTAGTAGAATATATAATATCTTACTAATCAGTTACATTAGGTTCATAGTGAAAGTTAACTTAAAAAAAGGTTCATGGTAAAAGTATATATTGTTTTCCTTTCAATTTAAATCTTTGATCCTCATCTCCATGGTTCATGAAAAAAAAAAAAAACGTAATTAAATGAATTAAATCCTAAAAGAAATGAGTAAAACAATTTCATCTAATCAATTAGATTTTCCCCATGGAACCATTTGTCTTTATACATTACATGATTGCCTTTCATGACTAAATATATACTATGTCATTACTTTATATTTTAAATTTTACTAATGGTTTATTCTTGGGTCCCATTAATTCACATATGTATCATCCTTATATATTATTAAAAAAAAAAAAAAAAACTACGTACATAATAATTTTTCTATTTATTTGGTCATAATTTTAAATCATTTTCCCTAGGCTTTTGTTCTCCGATTCATGATCTTTAACTTTGATCATGTAAAAGGCAACGGTGCCGTATTGGACAAATTAGAATTTTTAAAGTGTAATACTTGTCAACAAATGATACTAATTGCTACAAAATAAAATTCTTGATTATATGCATTTTATTTCTCTAGTTAATGTTCTATTATTATAGTTCGAGTTAAATATGAGAATAATGATTGGGAATAATAGTTTAACAATATAAGTTGTGTCTTTAAAAACAAGAAGTTATGTAGAGGTCAATCTTCTAAGTAGATCAACGAGCTAAAGACTGATCATCTACGCAAATCAACAAACTAGATGCCGATGATTCAAGCAGATCAATAAATTAAATGTCGATCATCCAAGCATATCAACAAGTTGTCTCCAAGGAGTGACACGATAGTCGAAGGTTTGAGTTTTGAAGGTGTTCTCCCCTCAAAGTTCCAGGTTTGAGACTTACCCGTGACCTTAATTTGTAGACACCTTCTGTGACTCCATTCCTTTAATGTCTCTAGGTGTCTAGCCTAAGGATGAATGTGGTTACATAGTGGAGCCAAATTTTGTTTTTTCAATTTAAAAAAACAGAATTCGGCTCCGAGGTCAATCATCCAAGTAGATCAATAAGTTAGAGAGCGATCTAAAGATCAACAAGTAAATGGTTGATTAAAAGACTACAAGTTAATGGTCGATTCAAAGATCAACAAGCCTAAAAACAAATGCAATGATCAACAAAGTGAGTTCGAGAACAAGTTGTGAAGCCCTGGAGATAAATCTTTCTATGAGAATAAGGTAAAAAGCCCTCTAGACATTTAAAGAATTTGTAAATTGGTGAAAGATTTATTAGTTTCTCATCTCCTCAAACAGTTATTTGTACTACCTAATACGACAGAATAAGATCTAATAATAGCCAATAAATAACTAAATGGTTGAATATACTATTTTATACAATATATCTAAAACTAACATTATATATTCAATAGTCTCTCCTCAAGTTGGACTAAATATATCAAGAAGTCCAAACTTGGAACATATGGAATAAAAAAAATGAGCAGGTAGAAGCTTGACAAAAATATCTGTGAGTTGAGATTGAGTATGAACAAGAAGAAGCTTTAAAAATACAGATGCAACCTTGTCATGGATAAAGTGAGAGTCAAGCTCTATATTTTTGGTTCGTTCATGAAAGACCGGGTTGTTGGCGATGTAGACTGCCGCTTGATTATCACAATACAACACTGCAGAAGTAGAAGCGTTGACATGCAAATCAGCAAGAAGATAAGATAACCAGAGCAACTTACAAGTGTCAAGGGCCAATGTCTTGTATTCAGCTTCAGCTAAAGAACGAGAAACAATACTTTGTTTCTTAAATTTCCACAATATCATGTTATTACCAAGAAGCACACAAAACTCGGTATAGGACCGATGAGTGTCATTGCAAGATGCCCAATCTGAATCACTAGATGCCCGTAAAGTAAAATCTTTAGTAGGAGTAAAGAAAATCCCTTTTCCTGGTGAATCTTTTAAATATCTGATCAAGTAATGTACAACTGCTATGTAAGACTTACATGGGCTGGAAACGTATTGGCTGAGTTTATTGATGACATATGTGATATCAGGCCTAGAAATGGTAAGATATAGCAATTTTCCAACTTAACCCCAATAAGTAGTGGAATCCAAAAGTTTCTCATCATTGGAAGCATTTAGTTTGACTTTTGGGTCCATAGGCAACATTTTAGTCTTAGCTCTAAGTAAACCAACCTCCTCAATAATTTGAAACGTGTAATGTCTTTGTGACACAAACAAGCCTTTAGCAGATCTAGCTAATTCCAAACCAAGAAAGTATCACAAAGCGCCGAGATCTTTAAGTTGAAAAGACGCATGTAGAATATTCTTCAAATCATTAATGTGAGTAGCATTGACACTAGTGACACTAATTTCATTGACGTAAACTAAAACAACGACAAAATTAGGTCATGTACCTGAACAAAAATAGGAGAATCTAACTTAGACTGAGTGAAGCCAATTGTCATCAAAGTGGAAGAAAATTTTGCATACCACTATCTCGATGCCTGTTTGAGTCCGTAAATAACAATTGTGCCAATTATTTAATCTTTTATCATTTAATAACATTTATATCTGAGAGAGAAAGAATTAGAATAATAAATTAGAGATTATACCTCTCACTCGCTGATAGCTCTAAATCTTAACGCTATTTAAGCTTCTAAACCGCAGCATTTCACTCAAGTTATAAGTACAAAATTGCATTATAAGATAAACGGATCGCAAATATCCCTATTAGTTCATACTTTAAGCTGAAAATGGGTACAAGCTAAAAGAAGGATGTTGGCTGATATTGCGTTCCGGGTGCTAATATAATCTTACAGTAATTAATTCGGAGAAAACTTAAAGCCAAGTATGACTCGAAATCGCTTACGCGCAAGTATACGCGGTCACAACTACAGCAAGTAATAAGTATGTATTTTATCAATCCCACAGAGATTGATGTCTAGAAGTAATACCGTTAAAATGAAAGTTATGCTGAAAAATAAATAAATGGGTTGTAAGAGTGTGTTTGATTTTTATTTTGAATGCGGAAATAAAAATATGCAAATGCTTAATAGAAATAAATATGAATGCAATGAGTAAAGATAAATAAACAGTTATAGAAGATGTTAAGAATGCGGGACTAGTTATTGAACTTCTTGCTTCCCTCAACTAAGAAGTGCTTCTACACTTAGTGATTTATGAGAGTATAGCTTCCGCTGTAAACTCTATAGTAAAACTAGGCAACAGGAGAAATAATGAGGTTATTCCTAACTCCGTAAATGATGCAAAGACTTGCATTCAACCTACAGTAGCATACTGGATCTCCATGTGGTTCCTCTTTCAGACTCACCATAAGTCATATACGTGGTTAGCAAAGCGACGCATATACATATAAATAAACAAACACAGTAGTGTAAAACTCTTTAACCTACACTCCTAAGCATGATTCTATTCTTGAGAATTCATTCAAGACTCTTATAACGCAGCATAATAATGAGCACACAGTAAGAAGTTTAAATTAGTAGATTTTATTACGACTACTGAATGTTATCATTATAGCTACTCCTAAGAAAAAATAGTAAAATGGAATTGGCACGGTTGTGAAGTGTGCAATCTCTTTGTCATCGGCTCCTATAGACACCACTAGTTGCTTCTCGCATGAATCGGACTCTAACCCTTTAACTTAGCTCCTCTTCACTTAGATCGACTTCTGGCCATTCGACCAGCTCACCAAACTTTGGCTTTCTTCTTGCAATTTATAGAGTCGATTTACTTGGTCGGTAAGCCTAGGTGAGCTGGAAAATCTTCATTAATGCAGGATTTCTTGGTTTCCACTGGAATTTATTTTATTGACACCACTTTAATTGCTTGATTGATTCTCTGTTTATTTCCATGTTGGTGTGATTCTCGAGCGCGACCGCCTTGTGAATGTGTGATTCCTCTATGTGCATCGCCGTTCGCATTGTTTCGTTCCTCCAGCATCGGTGTTTAGCATTTCGTGCATTGAATAGCTTTTTAGCGCGAAATTGTATAATATTTGTATCTAATTCACATATTGCGCTGATGATGCTATTTTCTGTCTACATACTGATTTCTACACTTTTATTCGCAAAATGCTCCTAATAGCTCGAAAAACTTCCTGATCCCTTAATAAAATGCTTAATAAATCAGCCTAAATAATAACCTATTTGAGAGCTATCAAAGGATAAAAATGCAGTTAAAGTACATCAAATGATACGTATAAACGAGAAAACTGCATTATTATAAGAAATGCCGCTAACATGTTAAAACGCGCAGGAACACCTTTAATTTTGCATTGCGATAAACCAACAGCTGGCACGGTAAATACAGAGATATCAGGAAAGGAAAGTCTGGTCGTGATTTGAAGAGTAGAATCAACAAGACAAGGATGGAAAGAATTGCCTACTATAAAAATTTAACCAACAAATCTACAAGATTGAGCGTGTTCACCAAAAAACCTTAGACGCCTATAAAGTTGTGAAAGATCAAAGAGAAATGTGTGCTGGTTTGATCGGGGAGCTACCGTGGATGAGTTGTGTGATGCTGGAGTCTCAATGGAGATTTTGGCTAACCTTCATCTGTAACCCCAGAAGACTAAGTACCATGGTGTTTATTGGGGGAGAGCTCATTAGTAATAACGACGATGAGTCAAGTAGCCCATTAATAGCTAGGATGTAGTTTTATTACAATTCTTTAGTATACTTTATTGCATCATCATGTAGCCGTAAGAGTATATTGTAATGCTTCTTAAGTTGTATTACGCAATAAATTATTTAGGCTTGATCCCCTGTTACAGTTTAATGATTGATATTGATTTTAAAAAGTATATAAGCAAGTGTGTATCATGATTGACTAACTAAGAAAGAAATTGAGATTATCTTTAAGAGCAGCGGTTGTTTGAGTTAGCACGAGTTGATTGACAGTCCACCTGTTGCTTGCTTTCGTTCAACCTTAGGAAAGGGGATGGCAAGAGTTTGACTTAGTTGTTCTCACGAGGCTACCTTGTCTAAAGTACTTTGGAGAGGAGTTAGAAATAACCTTCTCACTAGTTTTTTACGCATTGTTTAGTTATTTTGCAAACCCACGTGCAATGTATCGGTGGGTTGCTGTTAAGACCTCCGGAAGGGGAGCTTGGTACAACATAGTAAGGATTAGTAATCTCGCGATAACTTGTCTTTTGAAGGCTGTTAGCATGATGCATTAACCCTTTTCATCTAGCATTAGTTCATTAGGCATTTAAGTGCAGTTAGGTTGATATATGTTATAAGTGTGGGTGATTTTACTTTATAATGCTAAATTAGTCATTAAGTATGTGTCGGTTAGATACCCACATATGCTCGCCTCTAACAACTTCAGAAGAAGGAGTCAGTGAAAGATCTAGCAGGTCACAATTAGTCTGATGTGGAGTCTTTTGCATCTTTAAAAGGAGTTAAAGTTAGCCTTACTATTGCGTCTACCGCCTGGAGCAAGATGTAGGCATTGCAGCAGTGGAAGCTGAGTGTCCCTAGTCAACAAGTGCAGAAGCATTTGTTAAGTTAAGGAAGTACGATGTAAACACCAGTATCACATGAGTAATATAAATGCAACTATATACCGCACTCGCATCACTTGTATATGCATTTTTATCTATTTAGCATTCACCTAAACAAAAATTCCATCAGCATTGTTTACATTCTGTATTGACTCTCGAATTTGCACATATTAAATACAAATTCCTATGGAGAATGATTAAAATAAATACTTATCACTTGCAGCAAATCGACTGCGTATACTTGTGCAACCTTGCGATTTATTATTTAACTGTTAGCAGTAACATCTTAAGCCTGAAATCACTTTTAGAATATTTTACATAGTCGAAATTAAATCACATGCAGTCACTCGCATAAATTGATAATACAAAGTTCATTTACACGTGTCATATTTTTACATCTCCGTCGAAATCTCTTGTGGACAATGTAAAAAAATAAATTGAATTTTCAATATGTGTTTGATTGGAGAGTTACAAATTGGATTCCAATTTTAATAATTGTTCAACTAAAGTATGGAGTGACTGCTTAATAAAAGTCACAAGTTCTAAGTCTTCTACCTTAATTGTGGTTGAACTTAATTAAAATACAACTGTTTAAGTTGTGTTCATTTCTATAATATTTTGATAGACTATTTGACTAGTTGTAGTTGCAAAACTTCATTCTATCTTATGAGAAGGATGTGGAGATGATTCAATGGAATGCTCGGATAGATGAATGCAACACTATACTAAAGACGAAAATTTTCTATATGAAGAGTACATAAAATTGTGGACCATTTCATCTATGGTAGGCTCGATTAGTGGGTGGTATTAGATAACACGGGATTCCACCTCAAAACCAATTGACAATGAAAGGAGTAACCCATATCTCTTATAAATGCTTTATAGGACTCTTCACTTTTTCAATGTGGGATAATTGTGAGATCCTAACACTTGGTGGAGGAAATTGTAGAATTTTGCTATTTCGGCAAAGATTCATATTTTCATTTGGTGGTCATTCATAATCTGGTGCCAAAAAAAAGTTGTGTTGCATGCAAATTGTTGTGTGTTAGGAAGGCTTCAAAATCAAGAGTGCATATTTGTTTTAGGGAAACTTACAAAGATTAATTACAAATATGGTCACTTTTTTTTAAAAAAAATTAGCATCCATAATCATTGGTATTTATGACTAATACGATATTAATAAGTATTTATAATACATAGTATCGTATTTTAGCATCCATAAAATTATATTGCGACTATGAATGCAATTATTTTAAAATTTGCCTACATTTGTAATTATTTTGTGTGAAGAGTCAATCCAAAACAATTTTCCTTTGTTTTATGTGGCTGTTTGTGCTACTTTTTTTTTGGCCCTTCTGTGGGATTTGAAGTTTGCATGATGGTGGGTGCTCGATCCATTATGGGTTGAGTCGGATCGTAAGGATCTCACTACTAGGAGTGTACATGATCCGAATTGAGTAGGGTTAAATGATTTTTTGGATCAACTCAATTTTTTGAATTGGTCAATTCACCAACCCGTCCAACCTTATGTATTAGTGCAACCAATCCGTAAATATTTGAGTTGAGTAGGGTTCTCGGGTTATGTACTCTTTTTTTTTCTCTCTCTAAGATTCAACTCATAGACTCATAAATATGTTAGAAAAATGGATTATACTATATTTCAATCTATTACATATCTTATTAGTGCATATTCTTTTTATTTAGAAGGCTTACAAGCATGCTAAGAATTTATTTTATTAATTTAACTTACATACACACATAATATATATACTAGTTCAGATTAGGTTGGGTTGAACGAACAAAAAATTAGCCAACTCTATCCAACTCAAAAAATTATAATCCAATCTAATCTTTATAGTTTGGGTTGGGTAGTTCGGGTTGTTAGTTTTTTTTTTTGTACACCCCTACTCAATACGGCTCTAAAAGCACAATTTCACCTTATGGTTCCTCAAGTTTTTTTTTTAAAAACAAGCTATTGATTTGAAATCAACGAAGGTTCGTGGCTTCGATCTTATTTCTAGGTTAGTTAATTATGTTGTTCATAATTTAACAGGTTTGCTTTGACTAATAGGCTTTGAAAATAGTGGTCTTCAAATTCTCCATCTTGCTTTGACTAATAATGTTGTTCGTGTATTCTTTTTTAATGAAAATTTAGTTGCTTCCTTCAAAAAAATAATAATAATAATAATAAATAAGTGGGAAACTTACGAGAATAGCCAAATTCTTTTTTTTCTTATTATTATTTTTTTATTTTATAAATATGGTCACTTTAAAAAATAAAAGTAACCATAGTCATAAGTATTAATAGCAATACTGTATTAATAATACATAATATTGTATTAATCTGTATTAATAATATAGTATTAAAACGTATGAATGACATGAATGCAAATATTTTAAAATTTTGACTACATTTGTAATTATTTTATTAGAATAGCCTATCTATTACAATTTTCCTAAATAAATAAATTGAAGTTGCAAAAAGTAAATATTAGGCGTGTAAAATGTGAATTACACATAATTTATTTTAACCCTTTGGTGAGGTTTACTTTTACCTTGGGTTAGTTGGGTGGTTAATTGTTAACCACATGTGGATGTGTAATTGAGCTATTGTATATAAAGCTTCATTGGGTTTTCTTCAACCTTTAAAAGAAACCCTAGCCACCATTTGAGCTTCTTGGAGATTTCCATGACAATTGTGAATGAGAAAAACAATCTCATAGTTCTGAACTGTGGAGGTAGGGCTAGTCCCGAATAGAGATGTTCATTTTCTAAGCGGAGAATGGGGCCGGGGACGAGGGAGAAGAAATCTCCGTTGGCTAAACGGAGCCGGGGACGGGGATTGTATTCCCCATCCCCGATTCCCCGCTCCCCGCCCCATTTATCTTTTTTTTTTTAAAATATTTTCCTTAATTCTACACCTTTAATTTTTAAATAAATATATATTTGTTGGTGATATTATCTATTCATATGAATAATTTCTTTGATAATTAACATTATAGTTGAAACTCATAAATATTTTCTAAAAAAATCTAGTTTTTTTTGAATTTTTTGTTAAAAAAATATATAAAAAATGAAAAAGAAAAAAAATAAATTGAAAAAAAATCCCGGCGGGGAACCCAATCCCCAAGAAAAAAAACTGGGATTTTTTCATGGACGGGGATTGAATTTTATGGCGGGGACGGGGATGGGGAAGCCATTCCCCGGCCCCGCCCCGCCCCGTGGACATCTCTAGTCTCGAACCACTTAAATTTAGTGTGCTATTTTCTTCTCCATCTTCTTCTATTTGTTTAATTCATCTCAATTGATTCTGATTTTGTATTAATTTGGAAGAGATCTACCATAGATTTCTCAACATTTTGGTATCAGAGCGTTACATAGGCTTTTATTTGCTACGAATTGATTTTTGCCGTTTTAATCTAGCCAGTTTGTTTCAGCAGGAACATGAAAATTTGTTGTTTGACATATTGGTATGCAGCGTTTGGGCATTCAGTTTGGTATTGACTCAATGTTTTGAGAGTCTTTTGTTTGCTGAATGGTTTTCTTTCTGAAGAGTCAATTTTGGTTTTGCAAACTTCTTGACTCTATTTGGCTGCTTATGTCATTTTGAGAGAAGATTCCTCATTTGTTTTGGTTCCATGTTTTAGGCAACGTTATGTTTGAAATCTTGTTTGATGAGATTTTTTGTTTTGTTTTTAGAGATCTTGTATGTGAGAACAGATTCAGGTTACCGTTGATGGATTTAGTTCATCTCTCTATTGAATTTTTGAGAATCTTGATTGTTTTGCTCAGATTCTAAAGTCTTGAGATCGTTTTGATTTGCTCTGAATGGTCAAATTCTGATCGAGTTATGTTTAGAGTTTTGTTACTTTGATTGAGCAAGTTCTGATCCAGACGTGTCTGGAATTTTGATGATTTTGATGATTTCGAAATTTCGATTATGATATTATGATGCCATTCTAATATATACCTCAAGAGGGTATTTTGTAAAATATGAATTACACATCATTTGTCTTAACCCTTTGGTGAGGTTTACTTTTACCTTGGGTTAGTTGGATGGTTAATTGTTAACAACATGTGGGTGTGTAATTGAGCTATTGTATATAAAGTTCCATTGAGTTTTCTTCAACCTTTGAGAGAAACCCTAGCCACCATTTGAACTTCTTGAAGATTTCCATGGCAATTGTGAATAAGAAAAGTTATCTCATAGTTCTGAATAGTGGAGGTAAGGTTAGTCCTGAACCACTTAAATCTGGTGTGCTATTTTCTTCTCCAACTTCTACTATTTGTTTAATTCATCTCAATTGATTCTGATTTTGTATTAATTTGGAAGAGATCTACCATAGATTTCTCAACAAGGTGGAATACAAACCATCATTAGTTCATTTATGAACTTAATTTTGGTTATGAATTTATATGATTGTTTTTTACGATATTATATAATATATTATATTATACATATTTTAGTTTAACATAAATAAATCATGCTTATCTTGTCAAAAGAAATAAAAATAAATCGTGCTTATTATACGAAAATACTAGGAGGACCAACAAACGCTACATAGAGAACACAACTGCTTTCAAATAATATGAGGGTCAAATACCGATTTCCTGGTTCCAACTCGTGTCCATGAAGTTGAAATAGATTAACGCCAAATACTATATTTTTTAAAATATAACTTTGCTTTGAACTTTCAAATTCAATATCTAGATACAATTAGAATATAAAAATGTTGTTTTCATTTTTTTTTAATTATTTGGATCACATAATTTGGAAATATTTTTCGAAAACACATACACCAAATACATATGTACTGAATCTAGTGAATCCAAAAATATAAAACTGAATTCAGATTGACTAGTAAACAAGTCTAGAACTCTTAATTTTTGTGTTTATCAACAGCTTTTTGGAAATTTTAATTTTTGTGTTTAATAAGTCTTTGACCTAATTGATAATTTTTATTTTTATAAACTTTTTAGAACAAAATCGAATGATTAAGATGTTAATAAATAAATTCAAATTTATATCTAATATACCCGTCAGTCTCTTTTTTATTTGTTTAACATTTATGGGTCTATGTATATAACATTTATGTGTGCGAAGAAGCTGAAATTGTCGTGTTTGGTAGAGATAATTCTTTTTATGGTAAGTATTTATTTGTTAACGTATAGTTATATATTTCATATATTTAAAATGAGAGTGTATGTTTTATAAAGTAGTTGAGGATGTACTACATTTTATTGATTTATTATTTCAATGTACCATTGTGTAAAAAAATAAAAGGGCATATATTTTCTTGCAAAAAAAATGGAATGAAAATTAATGTGAATGCATTGATGGGAGGATGGCGGAAAAGAACATGAGTGGCTTTAAAATTATGGGTGGTGTGTTAACCTTAGACAGTTAATATATTCACATGGATTGTCCAATTTATTTATTTAGGTCAATACAAGATTGTTTTAAATAACTAATAAATCAACCAATGAAAAGTAATTTTCTTTTTATTCTTTCAACAATATTTAAAGATATGAAATTTTGAATTAAAGACCTTGTACATTTTACTGTCAACAAAAATATAATTTTAGTGACATAATATATAACTTAATATTCAAATGATTATAAATTCAAATTATTCACTTCTAAATATTATTAAATAGAAAAAATCACACATTATACCATTTTGAATATTATGAAAAAAAAAAAGAAAAAAAACTACCAAATGTAAATATTTTTGTCTTTTTGATAAGTTTTCCAAATAAATTTCCACCCATAAGTAAAATCTTGGTAACTTTCCAAGTAACTTCATTCCCATAAAGAGAATGATAGGCTTAGAATGCAATGAAATGAATTTGTAAAAAGAAAAAAATATAATAAATAAAATAAAAAGAAAAAAAGAGAGAACCAAATGGAGACTAGTGGAAAAGCTTTTTGCATGATCATGAACTAATGAAAAGCAAGGTTTGGTGATGGGGAAAGTTGAGATCCATAAAAGTTGAGCAGATTGCTTTTCCTCCAACATGAGGCCCCACAATTTTAGACTATGTCCATTAAGCAATCTTGTAATTTAACACACACTTGCACATTTTATGACACTAATTGTGTGTGCACCAAACCATCACTATCTTACAACTAAACAATGTCATTAAACAAACTAATACTAACTCAATTTAATAAAAGTGTATATATTTATGACTTAGGAATTATAAATTTTAATTTTTACTCTTAATTGTTATTGAATTTAAAAAAATATTGTCTAAATACCATATGTCACATGGGTCTTGGGTGAAAATGATTTAATTTGGCACGATGTTTGTACGAAAAAAGTAACATAAAATAAAAATGAGAAATTGTGATGGATAATCCAATTTCACAAAATAATTGGAGATCTAGCAACTTTGAAAATATTTACATTCATAGTAAAAAATATAGTATTATTAATACTCATTATACCCTAGTATTTTATTATCAAGACACTATTTTGTATTATTAATTATATAATATTTTGTATTATTAATACAATATTATATGTTATTACAACAGTATTGTATATTAATATAGTATTATGTATTAGTAATACTCTATAATGAGTATTTTTTTACTATGATTGCTATTTTTTTGTTTTTGTTTAATATTGTAAATATTTTTCCAATTTGACTTATTTTTTTCTTAAAAAAATCCCAATAAAAATTGCATGTGCTTAATTTGTGATAGAAGGGTTACTTATCTCTACTATTTGTTTGCCACTTTTTGTTCAAATCATCTAGTGTCCATCCAACCACTATGTTTTTCATCATATAGTTAACAATATTAAGATCAATAACCATCATATTCAAAATTTAGTTATGTAATTAAAACTTAAGGTTTAAATACTAAATAAACACGTTGATGAAAATTTAAAATTAAATTTAGAACTCAATCATTATTCTTTTCATTTGTACAATTATTTAAGTCTTCATTCATTCAAACAACATCAGCACATTCAATCTTCAAAGCGGAGTCAATATCAAGAAGAGATTTCCTCTCACCATAACGATTCATCCTCAATTAAAAGAGTCTTTCTTCACTAACAAATTAGCTATCTTGTGGCTAAGCCAATTACAACGAGAGACTTTTACCAATGATAAAAGAAACAGTTAATTACTTAATATCAATAATAATATTACTAAATGATTGATATTACTAAATTTAAGTGTCATTTTACTTCTTAAAATTATTAAAAGAACATGTTCTTGAGAAGTACAAGAACATGTAAAACTTTAAAGCAAAACTACAAAAGAAAAAGTCCATTGAAAAGGTGGGAAGTGAATCAAATATTCCACAAAAAAGTGTACAAAAGGGGAAAATTTCGGTAGAGCCCACCATTCCCACTAAAATTCCCTTCCCTATGCTTCGGATTAAAATTAATTGGAAGGCTTCAATTCTTTTTCATTTTCAGATTTTGATATGAATCTTAATAATCAAGAATAAATAAGAGCTGATTCTAAAAAAATAATAATAATAAATAAATAAATAAGAGCTTCCTAATAGAGTTATACTAACAGGAAAAATGCTCGCTAAGTTGTTTGGAGAAAGGAGATTCAAATATATAATTGGCCATGTAATTAGGAGTGGAAGAAAAAACAAAAAAATCAACAAAATTCAACCGAAACAAACCAACTAATGAATTGGTTAGACTTTAAAAAAAAAAAACAATATTAGTTTATTCAATTTCATATTTTAGAAAATCAAAATATATTAGTTCAGTTTTGGTTATTTATAAAAGAACCAACATAAACCAAACCGAACTGAATACATAAATACTTAAGGAAAATAATAATATATTGGATAATAGATTTGGTGGAAAAAACAAATTTGGATGTGAATTATGTAGTAAAAACATTATAAATATTACATTATTTATGGAAAATGCTATTTTTTTGTTAGTAAAATAAAAATCCTTAAAATCAAATTGAAAAAAAAAGAAAAAGAAATAAACCAAATTCTAATTGAAATCAAAATTGAAACCCGAATAAAAAGAATGGTTTTATTTTTTATTGGACATCAATTTAGACCTAATTGTTAAAAATCTGAAGATATTGGTTGGATTGTTAATTTTACAAAACTGACAAAAATCGAATTGAAATCTCCCATATATGTAAAACAATAATACTGCTCAACTACAATTCTAGTTGGCAGCTCGTTATGTAATAATAATAATAATAATAATAATAATAATAATAATTATTATTATTATTATATATTAAGGGGATTTTTCATAAACAATATTAGTAAAAATAAAATGTTCTATGAATGTCAAAATTTTAGAATTTTTTTTAATGTGACGAAAATTGATCGGATGACTTCAAACTCACAAAACTAATGTCTTTAATTTGGCAAAACTAATAGTATGAGTTCATTCAAATTTAACTGATTGCTTTATTGAAACGGTGAAAACTTAAATACTTTATTATGTCTGAATTATTTTTTAAAAATTTTAAAGATGCCAAAACTACAAAAAAAAAAACCCCTTAAGCACTAAACCTTCGATATATGCCAACAAGCGTAGTAATTGGACCAAACTAGTTTATATCTAATGATCAAGAAGTCATGAGTTTGAATCTCCACGCCCTAAATTGTTGTAATCTCAAAAAAAAAAAAAAAAAAAAAAACATATTCTCAATAAGTTATTGGTACAAACAAATCTTTAAGAACTGAGAAAATTATTAAATTATTATGACACGTTAGATTTAATAATGTATTACATTAAAATAAATAACCAAAATATGTTTACTGATGCCTAAATAAATAGAAATTTTAAATTTACCCAAACCTTTTTAATTCCTTCTTAAATTGTATTTTTAAAATACTGTTATAAATTCAAATTGTAAAACGAGGAACATGAAAATCTTTGTCTAATCGGAGAAACTATTGAAAAGAGTGTCACGACGTGGATTCAATTTTTTATGATTAGATGATAAGAGAAAAATTATAAAAATATTTCAAATATGTATGCAATGGTTATAATTGAGGCATGAAGATTTTTTTTTTTTCAAAAAAATAAAGAAAAACATGAAGAATTTTTAAATCTCATTCTAACCCTTGTTAACAATCATACGTTAGAAAGATAAAGTTAGACACTCAATTTATAAAATAAATATGTTATTTTCCTCATTATCAAATTGATTTTGAAAATAGCTTTAGAGTTTAAAAAATCAAAACCAGTGTATAAACAAAAATGTGAAATTGAATCCAGAAATGGCGATCTTGATTCCACATCCGAAAGATAAATAGAGACATCATAATTTGTAAGATAAACAACTACATTGAATATTTTTTTTCGTCCAATTAGACTCAAGAAGGGAATGAGCTATCAAGACTAAGAAAATACATTAAAAAATGAAAGAATAAATCCCAAAAAAGTTATTAAAAATAATCTCCTACAAAAGAATCATAAAAACAACGAAAAGTAAGAAATAAAGCAACCATATTCCATACCTTAGGAATCTTTGTTTTAATGAGTTCTCTTTCACAACTTTTTGCCAAAGGTATATAGCCGTATAAGGTTGATTTTAAAGAAGAAAATCAATTTTTTTTTTTTTTTTTTAAATGTCAATATAGAATTAACCAAAGTGAATTAAAAAATCAATTATAACACCGACCAATCAATTAAACAAACTTTGGTAGTAATGAAATTCTTGCCTTGCAATTTAGTTATTGGCAATCAAAGTACTTGAAAATGTGTCCCACCCCAAAGTTAAAATTTTTCTTGTTTTTCCCTCTTAATCTACATATTTAGTTTTTTAATGTCCACTTTACCAATAAAATTTCCCAACATAGGAAAAAGGCAGAAGTGGCAGATACACTTACAAAAAGTTTTCAAGAGAGTAAAGGTTTCTCTAGATCAAAGTTGTCATCACTTTGATAGCCACTCCCATCACAGTAACCTTCTTTTCCTTTTGCCCAAAGCACAAAGTAGAGCCCACAGAACATCAAGAACATACCAGCAAGACCACCCACAAAAGTCAGATACCTATTTGACAGCTTTAATTTCCTGTTTATTATTGTATTCAACTGCCCATCTTCAGTTTGGAGGTGTTTGGATGGAGGGGTTTGGAAGAGTTTAGAAAAAATAAAATCTAGTTTGATATAAAGAGTTATGAGTTGTTGTGATAGAAAACCCTCGTTTGGCGTGAAAGTTATGAATGATTATAGCAAAAAACTTTCATTTCATTAAGTGTTTGAGAAAAGGAGAATGAGAACGAGGAGGAGAATGATTATTTGTGTTTGGAGTGAAAGTAATGATTATAATAAAAATAAAATAATGAATATGATGAGAGTGAAAAATGTGGAGAAAGTATAAAAAATAGTTAGGAGGTGAATGCAAAAAGTGATTTTTGGAAAACGTGATTATGGATGAAATGATTTCCGGTTGCCCAAATACAGGAAATCATCCTCATTCCCATTCTCCTATTCTTGGTGGTCCAAACACGCTCTAAAGGATTTGAAAGGCAAGAGTGTTTATGTGGAGTATTTATGGGCACTTTTGGAGGCCACTTTTGTAAAACGTGGGGTTGAGCTAACCACTATCCAATCGCTTTAAACATATCTATCCAAACAGTATATTTTTATATTCTTTTTCACACACAAGAAAACTAATAATAAGTAGGAAAGGTTATTTATAAAAAGAAAAAATTGTATCTTTTGAATTAAAATATAAAAAAGGAAAATAGAGCAACAGACAGCAGATGAACAGGAGTCAGAAAATGATTAGAAAAAGAGTTGCTGTCAAACGTACCTTCCAATGGAAATAGTGTCTCCTAAGGTGAAAACAGAGAGAATGACAGAGATAACTGTTCCAATGGGACTGAAAATTGACACCAAAATTGACACCATTGAAGCTCGAGCTTAAGCCACTCACTATTCCTCCCTAAATCCATCCATTACTTTCCAGTTTATATTTATTTGCTTGCTTAAAAGATTATGGACTGCTCTACAAAACTTATTTAGTCCAAATACTTCTTTATTTTTGTGTTTTGCAAATGATACTTATAGAAGTTGTTTAAAATGTTGATCAAATATGCAACAATGTCTACCATAAGTGATTAAGCACAAAACATTTTAAAAGATTGTTTTAACTTACCAATAGTGAGTAGCAGAGTAAGACCTTCATGTTGGCATTTGACAAATTATTTTCTGCCTTATGATTCTGCAGTAGTTGTACAACTGCAGTTGTGAACACTCCAATGAACGACGTTACGGGCCGCCCAATGACATTGGAGCGGGTAATTCTCGAAGGGCTGTAGCCTGCATCATACAATTTATATACAAAACTTGGTTTGCTTGATTTTCTATCTATCACGTAGGGGTGTTTAGGGCAAGGAGAATGAAGAATGATTATGAAGATAATGAGAATATAAGAAAGAATGATTATCAAATGAAGGAAATTATTGTGAGGAGAATGATGATCTGTATTTGGGTGTAGAGAATGATATGAACTCTTATCAGTGTTCAAGGTACAAAGAATAATTACGAGGGAACAAAATAATTCGTAAGAGAAGAATGAAAAATCATTATGGGGAATGAGATGATGAGGAGAATGAATAGTGATTATGAGAGTGTTGAGGATCCCACCTTGGAAAAATGGAAAAACTTCCTAGCATTTATAAGATAGTTAGACTATCGCTCTCATCGCCAATTGACTTTGAGATGGATGCTCATATTATCTAATAAAAGAGAATGATTGCTAGTGGCCCAAATGTGGATAAGAGAAATACTCCTCATAATCATTCTCACTCTCGTTGCCCAAACACCTCGTAACGTCTACTTTTGAAAGCATAGTTTACCTGCAATACAAGAGTGCTTGATAATACGAAGACAGCTTCCATGAGAAACAAACAACCAACAAGCTTGTCCTTATTGAAGAGTAAAATTGAAGATAGAGATATATCCATATCTTTTGCCGGTAAGCTCATTGTGATGGCCCCTACTACACAAAGCAATGTCCCTAAAATCTTAACTCTGCTGTACAAACAACTAAGTTTTACTCTCTCTAATCTGCATAGAAGATTGCAAGTAAATATCACTAAATTTATAGAGAACTGACTGCGTAGACCTCCGATTACGTTTAATTGTTATGTAAGTCCATGTGAGAATTAATTTAAATTTCCAAGTTTGAATTGTTTAAATGCAAACAAGTCATGTTCTATTGATTGGATATTTAAGAGCAAAGTATTGGATACCTAAAACACCAAGCAATGATAAAGATGAGACCGGGAGCAAGGTTTGGCATTGCAGTTGCCATGGCTGGAGAAGTGAGCTTTATCCCTTTTAATAGCAGTGTTTGGAACAAAGTTACCCTATAAAAATGAAAAGTATCAATTACTTTTTTTTAACAGGTGAGTATCGAATCTGAGACCTTGAAGGGAGCATACCTTCAAAATTCAAGTCTTCAACCACTGTGCCATCCCTTAGATACCAATTACTAAGACCCCGTTTGATAATCATTTGGTTTTTGAAATTTAAGTCTATTCTTACTCAAATTTCCTATAATGTGTTCCACGTTTCATACAATGTATCCATCTTTCCTTAAAAAAGTATGTAAATGCTAACAAAATTTCAAAAATAAAAACAAATTTTTAGAAACTACTTTTTTTTTTGTTTCCCAATTTTGGTTTAGTTTCTACAAATATAGGTGAGATGCAGATATCCAAGTAAGAAAAAACATATGATAAAGTAGTTATTGTAGACCAAAATTTCATAAACCAAAAACAAAAAACCAAATAGTTATCAAACGGGACTGAAATAAATTAAAAAATAAAATTGCTTACTATCATCGAGCACAAAATTGTGGTTAATGCTTTGAACTTGTTAACTTCCTTCATTGTTTTGTTTCTAGTTGACCGTCATGACCAATTTTTCATTAAGGGTGTGTTTGTTTTGAAATGAGAGGAGGTGTTGAGCCTCCAACACCTTGTTTGTCCAAGGTGTTCATCATCTACTCTCATCTTCTTTTTTTTCCTTAACATTTTTTCATCTTTTTATTTGTATTTTTTTTACTTGTTTTTTTTATTTTTTATTTTTTATTTTTTATGTTTGATATATTTGTGGTTATAATATTATTATTATTTAAATATATTAATATATCGGTATATAATTATAATAATTATACTATTATTATATCAAATATTTATTTAAATAAATTTGAATTTTGAAAATTAAATGACACATATATATTATCTCTTCATATATGACAATAAATTTCATTTAAAAAAAAAGAAATATGACAATAAATTTTAATCTTTTTTATTTGTTAACAATTAACTACTTTCCATTCTTTTGTTTAATCATTTTTAATAACAAAAAGTTTTATAAAACTTAAATTGTTTAGAAATAATCGTATTTATAAATTCATAATTAAAAAAATATTGTTATAAAATAATTTATTTCTTTAATATTAACAATATGTACATCAATTTATTATTAAAACAACAATTAAATTTAAATAATTTATACGCATTGAATTTTTATTCATAATTTACGATAAGTTCAAAAATATGAACTTATTTCAATAAATTTAAAATTGTTGAATTTATTTTAGAGTAATTGTGGTAGATATTCACATTTTAAAACTATTTACAAAACTATCTAAATCTCAAATTAATTACAAATTTATTTATTCATATTTAAATAAATAAAATTATTTTTAATTCATGACAATTATATCCTCTACAAATTTAATTTCTAATTATTGTTTAATTATTTGTTCAACAAAAGTATTGGTTAAGTATTACATAATAGTGATTGTATAAAAAAAATATTCTACAACTAAAACTAATTAACAATACTATATAAGACTTTTTAAATAAACCACTTTGAACAAGTATCCGATAATGCTATAATGGGTATTACAGTAGCATTACATTACACGATTAACTACCCTTATAATACAAGGGTGCTTCCATTCTAAATACCTTAAAACAAAAAAGAAGTAAATATGGGCAGTCTTAGTGTACATATGACTTTCGAAATTTTAGAATACACAACGAAGAAGAAGAAAACGATAGATTCAATTTCTCGTCAAATTCCACCTACCGAAACAAAATAGGAAAAATCCATGCGTGTTGGTTTTTAATTTTAATGACTGAATCCTCCAAATGTTGTCCATTCTTTTTGTCTACTGAAAATTTCACTTTTAATGCTTGAGAAAATAAAATTCAAAACCCTAAATACTTGTAAATGGTAGACTAAATCGTATATTTGGAGAATGAAAAATTCTATATCTCGGAAGATGAAAAATTCTATATTTGGGGAAGAAGAAAAATATGGGAGAGAATATTTGGGGAGAGAGAGAAAGTCTGTTAATTGTGGGGAGAAAATCTTGCTTTATTAAAAATCTTATTACAAATTTGGCCATAAGAATTATTAAAATGGTATTTTAGTAACTAGCAATTTAACTATTTTCTTATTTGAAAAATAATTGAATATCCTTATTAATATTTTAGAACTTGGCTAGGTATATAATATTTTATAATAATTTGGCTATGCATGTAAAGACCTCTTTATTTTATTTGTTATAAAAAAGAGGTTCAGATTTTTTACTCTTATATTAATCTAGACTTTAAAATAATACTAGGAGTGGATCTATAATTTTTTATTTTTAGGAATTGGATAAATTAATTTAAATAATTTTGAGAGTTTTGTTTGTATAAACAACTAACACTTGTATGAGACGGATTGAGATTTATTTTACATAAAAAAAACAATAATAAATTCCAAATTTTGAGGAACATTACTTTTTTTTTTTACTTTCATGTAGTAATTATTATTAAAATGTCATTGAGTTTTATCAAATAAAGTTTCGAGCCCGAAAATTGGTAGTTGGCTATCATATTATTTGAGAGTTGGTCTTCCTCTACTAAAAAAAATAGTTTCTTTTTAATAATAATAAAAAAATTACTATCAACATTTTATAATGACGAGTTTAACTAAATTATTTTATTTCTATTTTTTAATTCATTATTTTTTAATAAATAGAATTTTGGTATTTTAAATTTGTTATTATTATTTAAGTCTAACAAATCTTGAAATAAATAAAAATTTACAAATATTTTAGATTAGTCCAACTTCATTTTTGTTGTGTGAAGTTTTTGTTCATTATTATTTTTTAATTCAAGAATATTTAGGTGTGAGAAATTCAAAATTTTGACCTCATGGTTATTAGGTCGTATATAATATCATTGAAACTCCATTTTTTTTAATATGAACATTAATATGATAAAGGGTGGTATGATATTGATTTTATATTACTTACAATTTATTTAGGATAGTGATTATATTTCCATACTTGTGTTAATAGCTAAAGATTTGAAAATAAGTTCATTACCAAAAAAATATAAGAATAGATTAAAAAAAAAATCAGATACTTTAACATTTCCTCTTCTCTCTCCCCATCCTAAATAAGGTTTTTCTATCATTTCATCTCATGTCTCTGCACTTCAAACAAGGTTTTTCTGCTCTCAACATCTCATCACATCTCCTCTCATCTCTATCTCACGTGCAGCCAAACACTCCTTAAGGCTATTTGGGTAAGATATATCTCTCATATCCAAATTTGAAATATTATAGAGTTGAAAATATAATTTCTGGAGTCAAATAATCAGTTTCATGCCGATGAAACTTTTTAAAATATTGGAGCACCAAGTCATCGAAGCCATTAAAATGTGAATTATTTGGCTAGCGTTTGTCACAGTTTTATAAAACAAACCAAGGAAACAAAAACAAAACTAAACCAAGTGCTTTATTCAAACCAAAACTAATTTGGAGCACAGATACTTAACGGAAAATGCCAAACCAAAACTAATTTAGAACTCAAGAAATGACGCAATCTTAAATCTTTCAAAATTATCTTTTTAGTCTGAACGTTTGGTGTCTAGATTCAATTTGGACCTTATATTTCGAAATTAAATACTTTTACCTCTAACATTTCAATAACACAACATTTAGTCCTTGCGTGTTTTTTTAATTTACTTTTATACTTATTTTCTTTTAAAATTAAAATTTCACATGAAAATTAAAATAATCACTTTATCAATATATTGAAATTTGAAATTAGTCTAATTATCATTTTAAACATTAAAATATGAAATTAAAGTAACTATTATTGAAATATCAAAAATAAAAATGTTTAATTTTGAAACATAAAAATTAAATTGAAAATGGATCTTAAACCCAAATGTAAAAGTGTATATTTTTTTTACCTAAATTTTACGAAGTAAATCAACTGATTTTACCACGTGGAATTTATTGTTTTTTTTTTTTTTTTTTTTTTTTTTTTTTTTTTTTTATAAGAAACAACGTGGAATTTAATTATGTTAATGAAATTTAAGTTGAATTCATAATCATTCCGAAATATGTTTTTATGTTTTGATTTTCAGAATAATTTAAGTAACCATTTTATTTTTAGTTTTTGATTTTTGAAATATAACCTTATAACAATTATGAGATCATATGTCTTTTTCTACATGAATAAATATCTTACCTATATTTATAAAAGCAAATCAAAATTTAGAAGAAAAAAAAAAGTTTCCAAAAGTTTGCTTTTGTTTTTAAAATTTGGTTAGGGTTCACATACTTTTTTAAGAAAAGTTAAATACATTAAGAAAGGTGAAGCACATAGTATGAAATATAAGTAAAAATAAGTTTAAATTTTAAAAACCAAATAATTATCAAACGAGACCTTAACAATGAGGACCAAATACAATTTCGAAAAGTACATTATTATAACCATTGGCCTCATGAGTTTTATTGTTTTAAAGAAAATATAGAGTAAATTTGGACTAAATAGATGGAAGCTGATTTGCCAATAAGATCAGTAACTCGACGGGATTAGTGTACACCAAAGAATCAAATGGTCATGAGTTTGAATCTCCCATTTCTAAATTATTGTAATCTGAACAAAGAAAAAATGAATAAATAAATAAATAGATAGAAGTCCTTGAACCAAAAAAAAAAACTCAAGAAATGAGAAGGAAACAAAAAGTATTAAACGCGCGGGATTGCTGAACTTCCACCCAAAATTAAATAAAATACCTTAAATTATAAATTACAGTTATGTATTTATTTATCATTTTTTAATAAAATTGCATAAACAATTTTTTAGACATCAACTCCATCCCACAACTAAATATTCATTTTTAAAAACGGATTACGGCGAAAGAATGAAACCAATATTGTAAAGTAAACGCGTGAGTCATGATCATAATGTTAAATTCGATTACTAACAAATAATAAATCCATCATACTATAATTTCTTCTGTTTAAGATTTGGTTTTTTTTTTTTTTTTTTATCATCATCTTGAATAATACTTAAATGACTTAAAATTTTAAAATGTTTTCTAACTTTTCATACATAATAATTATTATATTTTAATTTTAATGATTTAGAATTTCAAAAATTTTGTAACTTTTCATCATTTTTCACCTATGAATATAGAATTTATTGTCTATTTTTTTTCAAAATTTTTATCACCAACTTCATATTCCTTTTAAGTCATTGCATGTGAATTAAGACTAACTTGAAAGAGAAAAGAGTCTTATAAATTGCTTGCAAAGACGCTAAATAATTAGATAGATTCGTCATTGGAGGAAAATTTCTCTAATAATTTTTACAGGCATCCTTTAGCTCGAAGCCAAAAGCAGATTCGAACACTTTTTTAATTTATTTTTTATCATTTCTAGGTCGAATTACAAAGGAATTGGGAAAATGATTTCATTTTTATTTCTTTATCTACTTTTTTTTTTTAACGTTTTGTTCCTTTTTAAATAGTTTCAATCTTAAAAATACTTACAAGATGTGACAAGATACATTTAGATGAAATTGAATCTATATGTGGAATAATTTATATCCATATTTTGAACTTATATTCATATCTTCCATCATCGTCTTTTTTTTTTTTTTTTTGAAAACCGAGAAATCGGAGCTTCGCTCTCCTATATTCGGAGAGCCACTAACCCGTCCCTAGATTGTGGTACTGGGATACTTCGAATGGTATTCTAGTTTAAGCGTTTTTCAGCGGCCTCGAACCAAAATTCTCTCAAAAAAGCGTGTGTTGAATTTCTTGTTCTCAACCGCTGGGTTATCCCTTGGGGACTCATCGTATTTTTAAGTTATATAATAATTTTTATTTCATCAATATCGAATCAAATGAAATTTATTTTGAGGAAATCTTGTATTGAAATTTCTGCCTCTATTTCTTCATCTTTTTTGTTATTATATAACGATATTCTTTTCTTGTGTTTATTTTTTATAATAATTTAAATTAAGGTTATTTTCTCAAATATTTACGATTATTGCACTATTAATTTAAATGTGAAAACAGATAATAATAAAATTCATAATATTAGAAAATAAATGGAGTAAAAATATAACTCCAAAATTAATACTAAACATTTTCATGCGTTAATTTTTTTATTTTTTTATTTTTATTTTTATTTTTTTGAAGCAATCTATATGTACATCGACCTAATTTCAAAAATACTTACTGAACCTTATTAATTTAAATAAATAAAATTTATTATAAAAAAAAAGGTGATCTAACAGATGAAAGTTAAAAAGTATTTGTAAAGGTGAATATGAAGAATTTCTAAATATAACTATGAATAATTAATCTTTACAAATCCAAACACAACAAAATTAAAACAGATAATTTTTGTTTCCACAACTAAGCAAAAATAATTATCTTTCTTTTGTGCTAAATTAACGGAAGAATGCTAATATGAGTACAGATAAGTGGTTAAGGTATCTACTTTTGTTCTTTTGTTCTTTTGTTCTTTGATATAAAAGGTTTAAAAACTTTATTTCTACTTTAGTTGCACTAAAAATTTCCTCAAAGTCAAGGGGAAATTTATGGTTTGTTTTACCAACTTATACTTGAAAGATAATGTGAATGAAGAATTTTTTTTTGTTCTTTCATCATTTTATTTTGGATCTTTTATTGGTTGGCAATATAAAATTATGATATTTTATTTACCTTTCATTTTAATTTTTAATTATGATTGGATGTATATAACAAAAAATTTGTTTGGATGTGATTTTCAGTAGAGAAATTAGAGACAATAGCTTGCTTGGATGTGAATTTAAAATTAATAATTATTTTGAGTAGTTAAAAAAGAATGATTAGAAATGAGTGGTTAAAAATAAGTAATTTTGAGAAGTTGGAAACGAATGATTAGAAATGAGTGGTTAAAAATAAAGAGTTATATTAAATAGTTATAAATGAATGATTAGAAAGAAGTCGTTAGAAATGAAAAGTTATTTTTAATAGTAAAATTGAGAAGTTATTTGGAATAGTTACAAAAAGTCGTTTGCTTGTGATTTTTTTAGGGGGGTATTTATTTACCATATTTATGGAGGTTTTTAAATGAGTATTTATTAACTATTTCTAAAAAAAAAATACATCCAAACGAGTTTTTGTAACTACTCAAAATAATTCTTCATTTTTACTATTCAAAATAACTTTTTACTACTAACCACTCATTTTAAATCATTTATTTATAACTTTTTAAAATAACTCATTTTTAACTACTCATTTTTAATAATTCTTTTTTTAATTACTCAATGAAAATTTTTTAAACAAGTATTTAAATCTTAACCAAATTTTAAAAAGTAAAACAAAAATTTGGAATATAACTTTAAAAAAAAGACATGAATTTTGTACAAACAAGTTTTTATCAAAACCAATAACATATTATTTTAAATCTACATCCAAACAAGTTTTTTACTACAATTTGAGTTTTTAGCTCCTCAACAAAAACCTGGAAGTAGTTGGTAAATACTTATTTTGAATTTTCCATAAATTCAACCAACAAACTATGTCGGTTCAGGAGATTGATTGAAGGTGAAAATGGGCCGGCCCAATTAGATTAGTACGCTCCTAAGAACTTGTGATTGATTAAACTGATAAATCGTCTTGATCACCTTTTTCTTAATGAAGTCTTGATCACTGATTATTTCACATGTCGTCTCATCCACAAATTTCGTTAATATATTGCTAAATAATATCTCCTTTCCTTTGCCAATATTTATAAGAAATCATATCTAAATTTGAATATATAATAGTATATGACTATATGATAGATGGATATTATTTTTCAAAAAAAAAAAAAAAGAGAAGATAAGATGGATATGCAAGTTTTGTATTTGGAAAGATTGGTAATTAAAAAAATGTAGTGTATAACATGGTTCTTGGAACACAAGTTCAATTGTGCTTTGTAAGATTTATGAAGAAAACTTGGGAGGTATTTGTGGCAGATGAAATAAGGAGAATGAGAAAAATGATGATTCTTTTTATTTGGGACATGGCACTCAAAATTATTCTTCCCCATAAACACATTTTTTTTAAATTTCCTTTTTATTTTCTTTTTAACCATTTTTATTTTTTTATAACAAATTTTTTTATTCTCTCTCGTAACTATTTTTCACTCATGTCATACTTATTATTTTATTTCTTCTTAAATCATTCACTTCATTTCGACCACAAATAATTTTTTTTTTTCATAATCGTTCATTTCCTTTCAAATACAAATAACAATTCTCCTTATGATCATTCTCATACCTATATTTCCCTTAATTCTTATTCTCTCCATAATCATTCTTATTCCCCTTCACTCAAATATTCTCATGAAAAGTTGATACAATATCACAAGAAACTATAATACATATCATTCGTTTTAAGTATATATATGATATTTGCCCACAAGAATAATAGCCCAACGCCATCTTAACTTACTAATAACCACAAATCTCTAATTCAAATTCTTTGACCTCCTTCCTATTGTTATGATTATATATAGGGGATGAGTTTAGGGTTCAATTTAATGGTACATAAGAGTCATAATTCACACACACAAGTTTGTGTGTCTAACACCAAGGAATGGTGGTTCGAATGTTAAATCCTCAATTATTGTTAAACTTAAAAAAATGTTTAATTAATAAAATCGAAAGTTTATATCAACAAATTATTTTTTAACTTTAATAAATATCGGAATCCAAAAGATTTTCACTGACAAATGTGATAAATAATATGCATCCTGATTTGAGCTCAAACCTCGACCAAGGCCAGCCATACCATACTCTTTAGTCATCGCACTACTATTCCTTTTTATACATTACTTTATATGATATCATGTAGGTTTAGGCTGAACCGAACTAAAATGTTCTCGACGGTTCCCTCTTATTTCAATACAATCCAACTCGAGTAAAAATTCAACTCAACACAATCCTTATATTTTGGGTTGAGTAATTTGATTTCTTTGGGTTATCAATTCATTTGTACACTCCTGATAAATACGTTTTAAATTACTTTTTTAAGGGATATTATTTAAAAGTTTATACTACACAAAATGTTATACTACATTTAACAGAAAGAACATTTTGTTGTTTCAAACCATGAAATGTAAAATTTTCAACGATTGTAAATCTCAATAGACAATAAATGTTTGTCCATTATTCAAATCCCTACCTTGGATTAAACATAAGGAATACATGAAATGTAAATTAATTTTGTACCTAATATACCATAATCTATCAAAACGTTTCAAGTACATACTATTCTTATTCTCTCTCAATATATACTATGGATATATACCTACTTTTCTTATTTTCAAGATTCCCAATAATTTTACATAATGACTGGGTCTAACTTCAAAAATATGACCTCCGCTTTTTTTTTTTTTTTTTTTTTTTTTTTTTTTTTTTTTTTTTTTTTTTTTTTTTTGTGGTTTGACTGATTATCGATGGCTCCATCCTTTAATAATAATAATAACTATTATAATAAAAGCTTTGCTATTAAAAAAATAATAATGGAAAAGGAAGAAGGCCCGTTTAGGTTTCTTATATTTAAACGATCAATCACTATCTCTATGTATAAAAAATACCAATCCCTATCGATTGATGACTAATCTATAATAAGGTCGGCCTTAACTAAGCAAGTTTATTTGCAAGGATTAAAATTAGAGAGCATATATTTTAAGATAGTAAAATATTTATCGATATATAATTTAACTTACACAAAATATATAGTATTAATTTGTTTTAAAAGAAATATATAATATTAATTAAAAGGTCGAAGGTTAAAATCTTTCCCCTACATATATAGGAAAAAAGATTGCAAAAAGAAAAGAACTTTTACATAGTTAATGTTGTTATAAACACCATTAATTAAGCTCATGTTTCATAATTATATTTTTTATTTTTAAAGTTTTGAAAATTAATCTAACATTATCTTTATTTGTGAGTTCCTTATCTACTTTGAAAATTAAAGAAAAATATATATTTTTTCAAATTTGGCAAAATCCTAATCATTTTCTTTAAATAAAAGGAATAATATAGTACAGAAATTATGGGTAAACATTCATATATTAAAAAAAAACAAAAAAAAAAACAAGTTACCATCCCCAAACTTAAAACGAATGCATGACATGTCTATTAGACGGACATGAGTAAATATGATATCTAAAAAATAAAATATTTGAAGCCGGAAAAATAAAGTCTGTTATCGGTAAAATTAGCCTATAGAAATTGGGCCCATAGGAAGAGGCAGGAGGCATCCAGAAGGGGCCCAAGTAAGCCCAAAGAGTCAAGACCCAGGTGCGAGCGGTCCGACTCATGCAGGTGACACGAGCAGCCCAGAGACGCACTCGAGCCGCACAAGTAGACCAAGAGACGCGCGGGCCGCACATGCGGCCTTAGACGCTTGCGCGCGTGCATGGGCGTACAACCGGCTTGAACCTCTTCGGGCGCGCGCATGCATGTAGAACCCGCTTAAGCCGCCTCTAACCGGGTCAGCAGCGGCACTGTTCAGGTCTGCTACAGACCCGGGAGGGTCCGGCAGTACGGGTCGGGTTGGGTCAACCCGATTCGACCCTAAATTTTTTTTTAGGCCTATCTTTCTCGTGTGGGCTTCGATTCGCGCACCGTTTGCGCCCAATTTCATTATTTTTCCTTATCCACGACTAGATTCTATTTGAGGCTAGAACCAAATAGAGATATTTGTCTAAAATGGAGATATTCACCTAAATAGGGGAATATCTCCCTAAGTAAGGAATTATATTTACCAAATATAGTCATGTACGCACTCCATATATATATACAAGTCATTTACACCATGGGTAAGCAATTCGAAACCCTAAACTAGCCCCACTTACCCACCTCTTTCAATCTCGACTGACTTGGGCATTGGAGGAGGCGTGGCTCACACCACACCAATGTCTACTTTTTGTTTGTTTTGCAGGTAATTCGTCCCCGATCGAATACAATTTCATCGTTGATCTCAAAGACCAAATTTCAGCATCAACAGTTGGCACCGTCTATGGGGACGAGTTCGTGCTTTACCCAAAAACAAGTTGCTAACACCGTACTTCGAAGTCTAAAGATGAGTTCAAGTCTCAATAATCGAGGTTAGGAGGGTGATTCTGACCATGAATAAGCCCCTAGAAGAATAGCGACTCGAGACAGAAGAGAGGGCGATCGCAACCTAGAAGTAGGGGAAGCCGTGCCGAACACTACCGAGGAGTGTCCGTCTGATCCGAAGGTAGCCACATTGAAGAAGAAGGTACAAGATATTTCAGAGGCAATTGGCCGATTGACAGAGCTATTCCAGACACCGCTCCCAACTACCCTGGCGATCACCAAGCATCAAAAGTGGGTTTTACCGACGACACAGCCACTCGCCAAAGTGGAGCCAATGGCAGAGTTAGAAAGCACTCGAAAGACACAACCCCCTAGGAAGAACCGTTCTGGGATGAGCAGACAACATGATGGACTTGACCCAGTAGGTACCGCGAGAGAGCCCGACACAATACCTCCACGCAGAGATCCAGCTAAAGGAAAAACGCCTATGATCGCGAGCGCGAGAGTAAGACCTGCAGAGCGATTAACCCTTGGAAGGAATGATCGACGTAGAGAACTAGTGGAATGCACCCAAGTCACCTTCGAAGTGGGGGAGTCTCGATCCCAGTCGAGGTTGGTTCGAAGCCGCAGCATATATTCTAGCAGTACGCCGAGTATGTCGAGATCGAGAAGAAAGACTAGATCGATAGAGGTAAGGAGCTGCAGAACTGACTTGGGATCTGATTTAAGAGAGCCGATCAACCTTCGACGAAAGACGCTAAGAGATGAAGTAGAAGGCAAGCCCTAGATGGTTGAGTTAAAAAACATCCAAGACCAACTAGGGGGCATGAAGAGAGCACAAGATCAGGATGGACTCGACCTGGACAGCCTTGTGGACCAGGTAGACCAACCCTTTACTGATGAAATAATGGCCGAAGAGGTACCGACTAAGTTCAAGCTGCCCACGATGAAGGCATATGATGGTTCAAAGGATCCAGTGAAGCACCTAGATACGTTTCGGTCATTGATGGAACTCCATGGAGTCTGGGATGCCATTAAGTGTAGGTCATTCTCCCTCACCCTCACGGGAACTACTCGTAGATGGTTTAGACAATTGAAGCGGAAGTCCATCGCTTCCTTCCGAGAATTGGCAAGAGCTTTCATTACCCAGTTCTTAAGAGGTCGCGACTAGAAGAAGCCAGCCATGCACCAGCTTAGAGTGAAACAAGGTAGCTACGAAACACTTCGAGAATATGTTGCACGATTCAATAACGAGACGTTGCAGATTGAAGTATACACTGATGGGGTAGCACTGACCGCAATCATCGCTGGGTTGAAAGATGAAAAGTTTTTATGGTCCTTAGGAAAGAAGGCACCTGCCAGTTATGTTGAAGTACTGACACGGGCTCAGAAATACATGAGCGTAGGCGAATTATTGAAATCTCGGAAAGCTCCTGAAGAGAAGTGCACCCATAACGAACGGGAAAGGCGCATCGATCGACACGAGCAAGAGCGAACAGAATCTCAGAAAAGACAGTCGAATGACAGATCAGAAAACTGGGACAAACTAAGTCGCCAGGGACTGCCACCCAGCAAATTCGAAAAGTACACCCCCACCATAGTTCCATTAGAGCAAATACTAATGGAGATTAAAGATAAGGAAACTCTCAGGTGACCTAACAAATTGAAATGGGGTGCATAGGAGAAACAAGGAAAAGTACTGCTTATTTCACCGAGACCATGGGCATACGACGTCTGAATGCTAGGACTTGAAGGAGGCCATAGAAGCCTTGATCCAAAAGGGGCATCTAAAAGAGTATGTGGGGGAAAGACAGAAGTCACCTGAACGCCCTAATAAGAGGTAAGACATCAGAGACTCGCCACCTCCCCAAGAGATCCAAACCATCATGGGTGGACCTGCAGGGGCAACTCCAACAAAAAATGAAAGGCAAGTGTGAGGCAAGCTCGTGAAACACCCAGGTGTGAAAAGGTAAGAATAATGGCCGCAACCGACGACGACGTCAATTTTTCTAATGAGGACGCGAAGCGGGTACACCAGCCTTACAATGATGCACTGATGGTCTCATTGGTCATATCCAACATCAAGGTCCGAAGAATATTGATCGACAGGGGCAGTTCTGCTGACATATTCTCACTACGAGCATTCAACACAATGAAGGTAGGGCGAGATAAGTTGTCTCTCTGCTCGACACCGTTGGTCGGGTTCGGAGGCAGCGTTGTATATCCGGAAGGCAACATCGAAATCCCAATTACTTTTGGTGAGGATAATATATTGTCTTAACCTTTGTTAATTTTCTAGTGTTAGATGATAGGTCATCCTACAATGCAATACTCGGGCGTTCGTCGCTGCATCGACTGCGAGCCATCCCGTCTACAAACCATCAGATAATGAAGTTTCCAACCCTCACAGGGGTAGGCAAAGTTAGTGGTGAACAACAGGTTTCTCGGGAATGCTACCACACCGCTTTGAGAAGCATGCCCAGCACATCAGAAGTAAAGATGGTCACCACCTCTCCATAAGAAGTTTCGGCGCCAGGACAGGCTGCACCCACCCAACCAGTAGCGGCACCTGAGGAGGCCGAAACACTCGAAGGGGAGATAGAACTTAGCAATCTTGTCAAAGATTCTTAGTTGAGTAGAGGATAGCCAGCTGAGCAACTAGAGACGGTAACTTTGCTAAGTGAACGTCAAGAAGTCAAGATAGGAACAAGTCTAGATGCGGCTCAGAGAAACAAGCTTATATCTTTTCTTAAAAAGAATGTCGACATATTCGCTTGGTCAGCTGAAGACATACACGGGGTAGATCCCAAAGTCATGACCCACCGGTTAAACATCGATAGGGATTACAAACCAGTGAGACAGAAACGACGAGCCTTCAACCATGATAGGAATGAAGTCATTGCTGAGCAGGTCAGCGAGTTGTTGCGCACCCTATTTATTAGAGAAGTACACTATCTAGAGTGGTTGTCCAACATAGTGCTAGTAAAGAAACTGAATGGCAAGTGGAGAACCTGCATCGATTTCACAGTTCTCAATAAAGCATGCCCGAAAGATAGCTTCCTGTTACCTCGTATAGACTAGCTAGTGGATGCGACCTTTGGCCACGGGACCCTGTCTTTCATGGACGCCTACTCAGAGTACAACCAGATTCTGATGCACCTAGCTGACCAGGAGAAAACCTCATTTATCACAAGCAGAGGTCTGTACTGTTATAACGTAATGCCCTTTGGGTTAAAGAATGCAGGGGCAACTTACCAGAGGCTAGTCAACAGGATGTTCAACTCGAAGAACCCAAGTAGTACTTTTAGTCTCAATGTAATATAGATCAATTGAAGCCTAAGAGTAGGGACAACTGTTATGGGTAAAATTAGCCTATAGAAATTGGGCCCACAGGAAGAGGCCGATGGCATCTAGAAGAGGCCCAAGCAAGCCCAAAGAGGCAAGACCCAAGCGCGAGCGGCACGACTTATGCAGGCAACACGAGTAGCCCAGAGATGCACTCGGGCAGCACAAATAGACTCAGAGACGCCAGGCTGCACAAGATGTGCACAGGCTGCCCCTAAGTGCGCGCGGGCAGCACATGCGGCTTTAGACGACTGCGCTGCGCATACGGGTAGAACCTGCTTGAACTGCTCCGGGTGCGTGCGTGCAGGTAGAACCCGCTTAAGCTGCCTCTAACTGGGTCAGCAGCGGCACTGTTCGGGTCTGCTACAGATCCAGGCGGGTCCGGCGGTCTGGGTCAACCCGATTCGACCCTAAATTCCTTTTTAGGCCTATCTTGCCCGTATGGGCTTCGATTCACGCACCGTTTGTGCCCAATTTCATTATTTTTCCTTATCCACGACTAGATTCTATTTGAGGCTAGAGCCAAATAGAGATATTTGTCTAAAATGGAGATATTCACCTAAATAGGGGAATATCTCCCTAAATAAGGAATTATATTTACCAAATATAGTCACGTACGCACTCTTTATATATATATGCAAGTCATTTACACCTCCTCTTTCAATCTCGACTGACTTATACATCGGAGGCAGCGTGGCTCACACAACACCAGTGTCCAATTCTTGTTTGTTTTGCAGGTAATTCATCCCCGATCGAATACAAATTCACCGTTGATCTCGAAGACCAAATTTTGACATCAACAAGGTTCTATTGCATTGTTTCTATCAAGCGAGACAATAAAAAAGGTTAGAATTAATGTAACGTCACGTATTTTCAATTAGACCCTCCAGGTAAGATTATTCTCTTTCTTGAGATTTTTAACTGAGTTTCTAGATAATTATGACTTTAGGCTCAATTTGGTAATTTTGCACAAGGACCCTATAATAGTTAATTGACAGTTTGGGTTCTTTTTGTGATGTTAGGTTTCTTTAGGGAAAGATCGTAATTTGTAGATAGTTGTTTTGAAAGGTGTAACCTAATGCGGTGTTGTTGTAGAATTCATTCGAGACCTTCATAGAGATCAAAAGCAACAGAGAGAGAGAGTGCGACCACTCCATGCACCGAGCACCGCCGGCAATCGCCTTGGGCCAACCTAGTTCGCACCAGACATCCCTTGCCACAGCTCGAATCTTCGCAGCACCCTTGACTTTCGTCTTCTGCGCAACCAATGCAAAACCCACATTTGTGCGATCTAGCACCATGCTCATACGATGAGCCGCGCCAGCGCCGTGCACCATGTGTCCTCGTTGTCCTAGCGAACCTGCACAACAGCAGACATCCACCTACACGCCCAGGTATTCCACACAGCAGCGCCCAGCATCGTTGCCCGCCGCGTGTCCTACCTTTACATAGCCCTTTGGATTTTGCTTAGGTTGAGTTCGTTGTGTTTGAATTTTTCTAAATTTTCCTTTCAAGTAAGGATTTCTCGCTTGGTTTGTGTAGACCCTGGACTTAGTTGATAATCTTGCATGTTGTTATATGATTGTGTGAACTGTTTTTCTAAGACTCCATGATTATGGGATACTGGTGTTTTATGATGATTGATTGTTTATTATTTTGGTCTACTATGATTATTTAGGAGCATGCTAGGATCATGGGGTCTTAGCATGCTGTGTGTTTCTAACTGTTATCCTATTGTTCTCTTGATGCACGTTACTGCTATGGATTGGATGACATGTATGTCTATTCTGATTGTTGGCATGTGAGTCGGTCCTGGTTGTTGAGAATGAGTAGTATCCCGCTAGGATGATTGTGTATGATATTGAGCTGATTTGTAAGGACCGAGCATGTAGTAATCTTAATTAGACTTGTTAGACGTCATCATTTAAAGACTGCAGAGGACATGACGTCTTGTTGTTTTCATAGGTCCGAATCGTTGAGGATTTATCCCGCCCCTGATAGTAGGGGATGTGAGGAAGTATACCGTGCCAAGTTTGTAGCCCGTTTAGGCGGGGCCCTGATTATAGTGTATGTCTGTTATGGGAGGGTCATTAACTTCGAGTGATGGGTGTGAACAAGCTGACTCGATTTGTTGGTAAGAGCCTCTAGAGCCGTGACTCAGTGGGCACCTTTCCTTGTTGAGTTAGGCATGTGAACTTGGACCAAGTCAGTTTGTGTAGGCCTACACCTGGCTTGTTTGTAGTAGCATGCGGTGTATGCGTACACGCACCGAGTGCCATGTAGATGGCTCACTTGAACCAGTGACGTAAGTACACCATTTTCGTGATGAGTTGGTTGAGCTAAAAAGTCATGTAACGAACTTCATGACTTTTGTGTCCTTGTGCTTAGGTAAGTATCTCGAGGGACTCACAAGAGAGTCATGTAATGAATTTCCCGACTTGTTATTTGCTATGTTTAGTTGAGTTGTAAACTTGTATTTGCTAGCATGCTGGACTATGACTTTGTGCATTTTACCAAGTATTTTTTTATACTCACCCTAAATTGTGGTTTAAGAAACTCTGAAAAAATAAAAAATAAAAATAACAAAAGAAGAGATTTCCAAAAGATAGCCACCAAAATTGAAGCTTACTATTTTCTTGACTAAGCTTACTATTTTGAAACATTGAGTTAAAAATTGTATTGAATGAAATTGATATTGTTTGAAAATTGAGTTTACTATTTTCTTGAATATAATGTGATATCAAACTGTTAATAATATTTTTTGACCCAATAGCTTAGGTTAGGCATAATAATAATAATATTATTATTTTATGAGTTCAAACTCTTACAAATAGAGACCCCAAATTTTAAATAGAAGATACTATTACCTTCAAATAATAAAAGAAACAAAATATCAATATTAAAAATTAAATTTATAACAATAAATTAAAATGGAATATGAGCGATCTAACAAATTATCATGCTATCAATCATGTCGATAAGCATATTCTTTATAAAATCTCAATCAAAATGAAATTATAAGAAAGGGTCTCCTCCGCTCAACAATTTCCCTTGACCTCTTGGCTTTGCCTTTTCTTGAACATTAAATTTAACTTCTTGTAATAAACTTTCTTTTCGTTGTCAAATAAATAAATAAACTTTCTTTTCTTGCCTATTTTGTCCTTAGTATTGGGGCCTTTTTCAGTTGTCAGTTCCGTTATTTAAGAGTATGTCTATTTTTGTAGGACACTACAAACTAGGGATGTCCATTTTCCCCGACCCGCCCCGGTCCTGCCGGGACCCGCCCCGAACGGGGCGGGGAACGGGGAAAAAAAATTCCCCGTGGGCTAATCGGGGCCGGGGCCGGGGAATGTATTCCCCGATCCCCGCCCCGTTTAATTTTTTTTTTTTTTAATATTTTTTTCTATACTTTACCCTTTTAATTTTCAAATAAAAATATATTTGTTGATGAAATTATCTATTCATATGAATATTTTTGTTTAATAATTAACATTATAGTTGAAATTTATAGATATTTTCTAAAAAAATCTAATTATTTAAAAGTGTCCAAAAAATATTAAAAAAATGTAAAAAAAAAAAAAAAAAAAAAACGGGGATTTTCCCGGGGCCGGGGAACATTCCCCGGCCCCGTGGACATCTCTAATTGTATTCATTATCCACAAAAACTAAACGTTGTTACTTGGCTGCAAGTATGTGTTAAATTGTTAATTGAATGAATTTAGTAGCTTCTTTTTTTTTTACATCATTCCATCTTTTATTGGTTGGTGCAGTAAGTGATGCAGTTTTAATATCAGGGGAATGAAGGATAAAGCCTTGGTCGAAGCTTTTATGTGACCATCTAAAGTATTAATCTTCAACTATTCTTAAATTTTAGCAATTATCAAGATGATGTTCATTTTATCCTGTTCCATGAATTTACACATTTTTAGCATGGAAGTGGCTCAATTTCATTGTTCTGAGGCCGTACCGCTGATTTTGTTTGCAGGTTAACTTTTGTTGAAACAATAAAAAAGCATTGGATATTGTAGGAAAGCCTCCTATAAGCATAGAGAACCATTTTGATTTTTTCTCACCTATACAGCTCTCAGCAACTTGTAATTGCATCTATCTTCTATTTTCCTTTTTTTGTAGACTTCCCTTCGCAATCGTAATTATGTTGTTCCTATGATTATTTGTATCTGATGTGTGGTCACAGGTTGAATATTTCAAATCATGTTTTATGATTATGGTCAAAATATTCGAAATATTTTTTAATCTGGCATCCTTTTAATCCAAACCGAACAGAATGATAGATCGAAATACCAAACAACAGAATAATAGGAACATCCGAACATATTCTCAGACTTTAGTATCCTCACAGATGACTTGATAAGCCAATGGAGAGTGGTCAGTATATAGAAAACTTATAAGTTCCATTCTTTCTAACATGATTTTTTTTTTAGACAAATGATTTACTTTTGGGGACAGAGGTGTTTGGGTGGTGGAAGTTTGCAGTGCATGTATTTCAAAATATGACAATTTAATATATTTTTTTCCTCAAATTTTGATATGGTCTCTTCATAGGTTTCACTATCTTTATTCTCTTTATTGGTGCTAATGTACTCCATTTCTTCTAATTATCTTTGATTACTCATGGATGAATTCATCATTAGTTTACCTAGTGGCCTAGTGGTCAAGAAAGATCTTGGGAAATCAAAAGTTTATATAGCTTCAATTCATGGTGACCACGACTTTTCTTTAACCCCCAAATGGTGTAGGGTTAGACATTCTGTTTTGCGAGAATAGTCGAGGTGAATGTAAGTTGGTTTGGACCCACTCATGAATATTAAAAAAACTACTAATGGAAAATCCTTTATGTAACATAACTTTTGGCGACTGGGAGTGTTTAACTCATTTTATTTAAATTATAAGTTCATGTTGTTTCTCTTCTCAAAAGATAATATAATTTAGTTTTTTTTTTTTTTCTCTCTAATTGATTACACCCCTGATGCTATATGTTAGGATAAAGAATACGACTAAGAGTGTCTCATAGGATACAAGAAGAATGCTAAGAAAGCGAAGAAGCCCAACGGAGACAGAATCACCGAACATGCTACAAGAAGAAAAAGCTGAAGCATTCAAATATTTGATGCTTATAGCCTCATTTGTGCAAGTGAATTTGGTAAAGCACTACATCACACCTTCATGTTCTACATCTTCTTTTACTTTTATTTGAAACTCGATCTTGAAGTTTTCTTTCTCTCTGATTATTGGTGTACTTAGGAGGAACCGAGAGGATTCGATGATTATGGATTTACTGTGCTTGAATCGATTTGCTTCATTATCATTGCTAATTAGATCTCATTTTTATCTCTTAATTTGCCGGATCTCTTCGTGACATTTTCAAGCACAGGGGAATGCTTCAACAGGTTGCTTTTTATACTTGTCTATTGCATATATGCACACACTACAGACAGCCTCATGGGGACTGAATGCTGTCTCATCCTTTTTTCTTCTTCTTTATTTTGCTCAATTTAATTATAGGTAAAGCGATTAGTAGTAGTTGAAACAGAAGAAATGTACAAAGCCCGTAAACAGAAGGTGGAACAGCACAGAGCTCTTCGACCTCCATTAGTTGTAAATCACCTTCCTGCTCCAAGTTCAGCACTGTTTCTGCTTCTACTTCATGAAAACATGTGTTGCACAGGTCAGGTCTACTTCTCTCAAGTATTGAGACGATCGATGTTGAAAGGATTTATATTCGAGCTGTGTATTTTTCTTGAATTATTTGACAATTAAGGCTTTTAGGATCTATACATCTTGCCAAGTTTAGTTACTAAAATAGTTTATTGAAACATTTGCCTGATTGAAAATGCAATGTCTATCAAGAAGTCTACTATGGGATACCTGTTTGCATCAACTATTGCACACCTTTTTACTGTTTAGAACATTATTCGGATATATAAATTGTTTAAAATCATACAAAACCCTAGGGAAGACAAAATGGCAGTTCCTTATCTGCTCATTGATAAGGATGGTTGCAGCTACAGACTTTGAGATATCACAATCTTACACACAAGCCCTAAAAATTATATAGGGACACAATGAATACACACAATCTAGGTTTCTGTTGCCTTCATGTTAATTGGTCCATCCATTTCCAGTGCGACCATGTCATTTGAATTCTTGAGCTCCTCATTGTTCTCTTTAGAACTGGAATAATGCTGGTCTTTATACTGATGTTTTCGGGCGAGTAGAAGAAAAAAGAAAAAGTTTAGCAGCCCCAACACTGCAAGTAGCCAATAAAAGTAGTTCAAGTTTCCCTTGTTGAGATTACTTCTCAGCCATTGCTTGTTGGTTACTTTGTCTACAATTGTTACCAACAAACTACTTACAAAAAATCCCATGGAAAGAGTGCTAAGGAAAAGTCCCGTGCTCATCGACTTCATTCGTTCGGGTGCTTCTCTGATGAAAAACTCGAGTTGTCCAACATATGCAAATGCCTCTCCCGCACCAACTAAGAAGTACTGAGGTATTAACCAGAAAGCGCTTATACGAGTATTTTGTCCAACGGCAAATGCCCTCCTCTCTTTCTCAACGATTCCAGCAGCCACCATGCCAAAAACTGAGAAAATGAGCCCAATCCCAACCCTCTGAAGGCTTGTAAGACCTTGGTCATTGTGAGTCAGCTTCCGAGCAATGGGAATGAACAGTTTCTCGTTTAAGGACGTGACGAGCAGGATGGCGATGAACAGAAAGGTTGACATAGAACCAGGAGGAATTTCAAATTTGCCAACTTTTCTATGCATAAATGATGCTTGCTCTACTGTGAATGTAGTCATCTGCGAGTAGATGGTCCAGAAGAGGATTCCTGTGGACCAGATTGGTAAGAGCTTCAGAACCATTTTCAATTCTTCTACCTCGGTCACTGTCGAGACTATCCAGGGATCATATCTGTTTCGATTGATGGCAGCAACCTCGTCTATGATTGCAGCCTTGTCAAGACACCTAGTATTCACATTTTCATTTCACCATTTCATTGACAGATGATAGAGATAGCCAAACGAATTAAGTGAATTGAGTTCTTTATTTTAAAAGGACAAGCAGGAATAGTAATGTTTTTAACTTTTTTGTTTCTTTATAATGCATCTTGCCTTTTTTATATTTTAATAATATTTAACTAAAGCAAATGCTAATCATTCTGATTTGTCCTGATATTCCTTTCATAACCATGTCCAACAATTTAACCATGTCTGCGAGGGAGTGGAGCCAACTTTGGGGCCTCTTCAAAGAGGAAATGAAGTATCAAAAAATCTTCTTGGACATATTTGAATGAACCATCATAGATAGACTTAGGTCAAAGAGGTTTCTAAAGATCCAAAAAGTGATGAAAGAAATAATTTTCTATGAATTTCTCGTCATCTATATATCATGTGAGAGTAGTCGAGCTGCAATTGAAGATAGTCCAGACACTCACGGATATCAAAAAAAAGATTGTATGAATGAGGAAAGAAAAGAAAACAAAAGAAAATAAACAAAGAGTATTTGACAATAGATCTAGAAAGCACTTACTTGAACCTGCAGGTGTAAGGAACCTTGGCATTTTGGTAGTCATTTAAGAAGCTGGGATGAGCTGGATGAGGGAGATTTCTCTTCTTCCAAGCCAAAAGCACTACCCTCCATATTACTGTCAAAGGACTTCCTCTAGGCTTCTTAAACCTGTAAAAAAATGTCCCACAAAGCAATACAATAACAGCAATCACCATGGTCCCTCCTGAGATTCCATATCCCCAACCTCTCCCCACATTGTCTTGTACATAAACCAACACAATCACAGCAAACAATGACCCAATGCTTATGGCAAAGTAGAACCTATTGAAGAAGAATACCATGGCCTTCTCTTCCTTTGGATCGTTGACGTCGAATTGGTCGGAACCGAATCCCGAAACATTTGCTTTTATCCCCCCTCCGCCGAGTGCTATGGTATAAAGTGCAGCATAGAGCATGGCAAGTTGCCCACCATTTGCTGCAATGCATTGGTGAAGTTGCTTTGTGGAGTCGTCACAATGAGGGGGTCTCATGCCAGAGATAGTTGTGGCCAATGTTAACAAAATCACACCCTGCAAAAACCAGGAAGGTTGAGGTTTAATTCTGAAGTAGAACTCACTTTTTTTTATTATTATTATTATTATTATTATTATTTTTTTTTATAAAACCGGGAAATTGGAGATTCGCTCCACTATACTTAGGGTGCGTTTGGAGCACCGATTATGTAATTGTAGACGAAGAGTTATAATAAACGGAGGTTTATGATAAACGGTGGGTTATAATAAACAGTGTTTGAGGTGCAGGTTATTATAAGAGGGGTTATGATAAACGGTGTTTGGGGTGCAGGTTATTGTAAGAAGAGTTATGAAATTTTTTTTAGTTAATTAAATTTAAATTAAAAAAGTTAGCAAATAATTAATAATTTTTTTAATAAACTTATAAT
>JBBMKA010000030.1:5212610-5231215 GCA_037833695.1 Sechiopsis laciniata | reverse complement strand
TAGAAACAATGCCAGCCAAATTGGAGAAATTAAGGCTGCAACAATATGATTATAGTCCCACATGGTTCTATGTATGAGAAAAGTTTCAAAAGTTATGTCCAGGGTAAGTAGGAGTCTTTTTTTTTTCTCCCAAATATTATTAGCCAAATATATCAAAATATTCTCATATCCAACGGTTATTAAGAAATAAATACTTCGTGATAGGGGATCATATTCAACGATTATTAAAAGACAAATACATCACGATTGAAATCGACGAGCCAAGAGTAAGAAAACACATAAAGAAAGGAAGAATAGTTCCCAAAAAGTAACAAAAACAATATCTTCTTCAAAAGATTCACAAAAACAATGAAAAGTAAGCAATAAAGCCACTATCTTTGATGCCTTTGGAATCTTTGTTTGGAGTTCTCTTTTACAACTCTTTTCAAAGGCATATAGCCGTATAAGGTTGATGTTGAGAAAGAAATCAATAAAACACCAAAAAAAAATAATGAAATTCTTGCCTTACAATCCAGTTCTTGTCAACCAAAGTACTTGAAAAACTGTCCCATCCCAAAACAGTAAATTCTAAGCTTTTCAAACAATTTACTGATGCTTAAGCTAAAATATAGCTGACTTACCAACGAAACATAGCTAGATTTTTTTTTTTTTTTTTTTCCCTCTCAATCTCTCTATATAATTTTATAATGCAAATATCCTAACATAGGAAAAAGGCAGAAGTGACAGATCACAAAGTTCAAGACAGTAGAGGTTTCTCAAGATCAAAGTCATCACTTTGATAACCACTCCCATCCCAGTAACCTTCTTTTCCTTTTGCCCAAAGCACAAAGTAGAGCCCACAGAACATCAAGAACATACCAGCAAGGCTGCACCCACAAGAATCAAACCCCACTTTTAATTACAATCAAAGTCAGATACCTATTTGACAGCTTTCCTTTTTTTTATTGTTTTCAAATGTCTAATCTTCAGTTTTTAATTTGGTTCTTTTCCTAAACAAATAAGGGTGGAGTTTAATATGAGTGGAAGGGAGGAGTTTGAAGCTTTTGGAGAAGAAAAAACTTTGTTTGGTACAAAGGGTTTGAAGAAGATAACACCTTGTTTAGTATGAGAGATTAAGAGTGGTTGGAAGTGAAAATGACAGAAAAGTCTATTTAATACGAGGGTTTGAGAGTGGAAGCGACAAAAAAACTTGTTTGGTATGAGAGATTGAGAGTGGCCGGATGAGGAAGTGGTAGAAAATCTTATTCGGTATACGCCAAAGGGAGTGGTTGATGTTTATGAGGGGTACCATTTACTCCTCCAACCAAACATGGAGGAAAAAAAACTCTATCCCAAACCCCTCCCTTCCACTCACACAAACACCCCCTTTATTTCAATTCTCATAGAAATAAGGAGTGAAAGAAGGTTTTTTTGTGAACTATATTATAAAAAAAATAACATAAAAAAAATCATCTAATGGAAAATACAGCAGCAAACAGCAGATCAACAGAGTCAGAAAATGATTAGAAGAAGAGGTGCATTCTGAGTACCTTGCAAAGGAAATAGTGTCTCCTAAGGTGAAGACAGAGAGAATGACAGAGAAAACTGTTCCAATGGGACTGAAAATTGACACCAAAACTGGCCCTCTTTTCTTCATTGCCCATCCGTTGAAGCTCGAGCTTATGCCATTCACTATTCCTCCCTATATTCATTCATCCATCCATCCCTAGTTCATATTCATTTGTATAAAAGATTTTGAAACAGTCTACAAAATTAACTTAGGCTTCGTTTGATAACCATTTGGTTTTTTGTTTTTGAAATAAGTCTATTCTTACTCAAATTTCCTATAGTATATACCATCTTTCCTACAATGTATTCATTTTTCTTAAGAAAATATGTGAATACTAACCAAATTTCAAAAACAAAAACAACTTTTTGAAGCTACTTTTTTTGTTTCCAATTTTTGGTTTGATTTCTAAAAATATAGGTAAGATGTAAATATTCAAGTATGAAAAAACATATGGTAAGATAGTTGTTGTAGGCTTATATTTCAAAAACAAAAAACAAAATGGTTATCAATCGGAGCCTTAATTACAAGTTTTCTCTTTTGAATTTTCAAATGATACTCATGAAAGGTGTTCAACAATTTAATGTAACATACAACATTGTCCACCAGAAGCAAATGATCAAGTAAAAAAGTATTTTAAGAGTGGTTTTACTTACAAATAAAGAGTAGCATAGTAAATCCTTAATGTTGACAACTGACCAATCAGTTTCTAACTTCTGATCTTTTAGTAGTTGTACAACTGCAGTTGTGAATACTTCGATGAGCGACGATATGGCACTCATCGTCATTGGAGCGGGTAGTTCACTGAGGGCTGTAGCCTGCATGTGCATCATACAACAAACAAAACATTTTTGCTTCAGATATGCATGTCTCATTTTCAAAGCATAATTTACCTGCATTACAGCATTGCTTGATAGTATGAAGATTGCCACCATGAGATACAAACAACCAATAATCTTTTCCTTATCGAAATGTACAATTGAAGGTAAAGAGAGCTGATCTTTTTCCGGCATTGTGATGGTGCTTTGAAGTATGCTCAATGTGATGGCACCTACTATACAAAGTAATGTCCCTAAAATCTTAACTTTGCTGTACAGACAACTAAGTTTGACTCTCTCTAATCTGCATACACGGTTGCAAGTAAATATATCTAAATTTATTGAAAACCAACTGAGCAGATCTTAATTGTTCTATAAGTCCATGTGAGTCAATTTAAAATTTCCAGTTTGAATAGTTTAAATGCAGAAAAATCCTGTTTTATCGATAGGGATGTTTTGGATACCTAAAGCACCAGGCAATGATAAAAATGAGACCAGGAGCAAGGTTTGGCATGGCAGTTGCCATGGCTGGAGAAGTTAGCTTTATCCCTTCTAATAGCAGAGTTTGGAATAAAGTTACCCTGCAAAAAACCGAAGTACCAATGAACAAATAAATTATTAGAAAATAAAAGAGTTGAAATTCAAGAAATGAGAAGGAAACAAAACTAGATATTTCTCCATACCCGCCAAAGGAAATCAGAACAAGCTGAAGCATCAACTTGAAAGAAAATCTCTTGGGCCAATTGTTCCTGTATGCATATTGTTCTCGGTCAAAAATAGAATTACAAACTGAACCCTAAGGCATAGCAAGAAGAAGACAAACAACATCCACAAGAGAGCAAACAATGCCGCTGATCCCCACGTGGCACCCACCCTGACGAGGGGGGCGGGCGGTGCCGCTGCTCCCTCCATGGAATTGGCACCCGCCCAATCAAGAGCCATGCGGTGCCACCAATCTTCCATGGGATCAGCACCCACCCCACCACGGAGTGAGGGACGTAGCCAATTCCTTGGTGATTGGCGCCCAACATTTCTTTTTAAAGTGGACGGCGCCTATCCGTTGCATAATTAATACTCATTTAACGAATGGGTCAAGCGATGCATTCTTTAAAGGAATGCTAATCAAAACGCCAGATAATCAATGACGAGGGTAAATGTTAAATTAAAAGCAACGGTTATGATCACCAACATAAATGAGCCGATGACCATTACACAATGGAGTCGGTATAAATACCTAGGATAAACTTAAAGCAAAAGCAAGTAATTTACAATTCTCTAAACGGTTCACCTATTCCACATTTCAGCAGTTGCTAACTTGAGCGTCGGAGTGTTGGTTTACTAACATCGACTCCTGACTCGTGGTTGTTTTGCAGGTAATTCATATCTCTAATACAAATTTACGATAGATACTCAACGTTCGAAGTTCGGTATCAACCCACATCACTCATCAAACTTCAATCTCACAATTTAAATTCATCAGCGAGAAAAAGATAAGAGGAAGAGAGAAAGACCTTTCAAAATAAACAGCCAGAGGAGACAGAAACAGAAAAGAAGCAGATGTAATACAAATGACGACGGTGAGAGAATTGAGCCCTGACGACATCAGAAAACTCAGCAACACCGAGTTTCCGGCGTAGATGAACTGCACCGAAATCAATCCGCCAATTATCACCACATCTTCCATCGCTCCAATCTTCATTACTATTTCTTCAATTTCTTTTCTCCCAAACAGATTCTTACACAAAACCTAATTTCTTTCTCTCTTTCCCAGCTTTTCACGATGACATTTCCGTTGACTGAATCTGCATTCTAACTCTAATTATGGTCACCGATTGAACTCCGATGAGATCGATGTGGTTTGATTTTCTTCTACTCCTCGCCGCCGTGCTTACACGGACTAAGATTTTCGGCTTTCATTGTCCTCGGGAAGAAAAGAAGTGAAACAAACAAACAGAACAGAGAATATTTCCGCACAATAAATTTGATTAGATTATGAGCTATGTAACTCGGTGCTTGAAAGGAAATTCATAGCCTAAAATCGTTCTCCATCTCTAATTAACTGGAATTTAGGGTGCTATATATTCTATCCTTTTGTTGATTATATTTAGAAACTCCTCTCATTTGATTGTTATATCTTCTGCAATTCCTAAAATCCTGTTCTACTTATCCTCTAACTTAGCTACCAATTTTAGCAAATTGAATCAACCATAGCATTGCATTTTGATCATAAAAATTAAAATTAGAAAGTCATTCTAATCTCCTATCGCATCCTTCATGTATCCACACATAATTAACTAGCAAATCAATGTTCGAATCAAATTTCAGCACCAGAAAATCAATCAAAGAAATGAAACCCTAAGCAACAGCTTCCAGATTCCACTATCTTAATTTTTAAATGATATAACAACACTTTCTGTTAATATGTGCAATGCAGAAACAGATTGAAACCAGATAGTGAAACTAAATCGAAAACGCATAAATACATACAGTGAAACAGACAAAGTGAAAACACTAAAGAGAGAAAGAGCGAGATGGAAACCTGGTAATGGAGAATTTCCAGAAAGAATCTGTAGGATTTGCTGGAAGTAGCTTGAGGAAGAAGCGGAAGTGTACTAAGAAGATTTGAAAGATTCTGTAATTGAAGAAAAGCTTAGTACCGTCGATTTTGATGGCGGATCTTACAGAATCAAGCAATAGAAGCCGATGCAGTTGCAGGTTGAAGAAGATATCAGCCGATTGAAGACGATGGCGATTCCGAAGCGGAACTGAGAGCGATGGAGGAGGAACAGAGCTGCTCAAGGATCTTAAACGCGCGGGATTCTGAATTTCCAACGGAAAATGAAATTAAATAAGTAAATTATAAAATGTGAAGAAAAAAAATAATTAAAAACACGTGAAAATTTTAAAAATAATTGGGATCTCTTTTTTTTTTTTAGTAGAAAATAATTGGGATTTTGAAAAAAGCAAGTCATTATGTAAAAATTATTGGGAAAACATTCTTAAAGCAATAGCATATTCCAATTGTTATTCGTAACAAATATCCACAAAGTTCATTTTGAATGTAAGCTCTAATAACTTTTTTTGTTGCACTCAAAATAAGAGATATGTGTTATTTGTATTCGATATTTATTGTCTCTATATTTATTTTAACTTAAAAACATATTTAGAAGTGGAGGATTTAAATTCATAATTTTTTATTTTTTTATTTTTTGAAATAAAAGTTCATTAATAATAATTATTGTAAAAGAAATGCATACAAACTCTCTCCCAACATAAGAGAAACAAACACAAAGAAAAAAAAGAACTCTTTAATTAAGAAGACATCGGTCCAGAACTCGAACCGAGATCGACCACAAAAAGACGAAGTAGAAATCAATAAGAATTCTGGAAGATCAACATAACCGAGCGAGAAAATTTTCTTATACTTGGGATTGGAAGGTCCCAACAAAAGCTCAATAATTTCAACACTTCAACGGCTGAGTTTTGTTAAACTGTGGGAGTTAAATCAATAGATTGAAAATATAGTAACGAACACATAACTGCCAAAAGAAAAAAAAAGTGCCCCACGACCGTAGAAGAGTGAAGATGGGTAATACTTGTTTGACCCATTGCTAGAAAGACTTTTATCAATCAACTCTTCTTCAAAATAGACAAAAAAAAAAAAAAAATCAAATCCAACCAAAATGACTTGCAAAAACCTGACACCAACCTTATTGTTACTAAAGAAAAATATATCGATATATTGAGGCCAGAAAGCGTATTCACTTCCTCAAGAAAATAGAGTACCCAAAGGTGATCTCTCCTAATTAAGCGACTTATTGCAATTGGCGTGTCTGAAATACAGGATACGCCAAAAAAGAGCATGAACCACAATCATCTTTACTTAACCGGTTACTAACACATTTTAAGATCTTCTAAGAGTCAGATTCTTGGTGACCGCCTTTCATAATTTCATAATTATTTAATCATACATGATGCCAATAAAAATCTATTCTCCATATTAAAGACAAGTTATTGCTTTAATCATTTTTTGAACAATTTTTAATAATGATTTGCTTTTAAAACTCCCCGTCTTTTTTTTTAATTATAATTTACTATATTTCCACGTTTTTTTTTTATATTGGGTTGACGGATCATTGATGGCTTTTCCTAAAACAATCAGGCAGAACAAGTTTTACTATTTATAAAAAAATGAAAGGAAAAAGATCTAGTTTAGGTTTCTTTCATTTAAGAGACTATTCGCCATCACTCTAAAATGTTAGTAAATATCGCCATCTTTGGATGACTAATCTGTAATCAGGGGCGGCATCTTACCTCAAAATTAGAGGAAAATATAGGTTAAGATAGTTAAAATATTTGTAATAGTTCATGACATCGATGTATACCTAGGGACAAAACTCTTAAGAAAGTAGATGTATATATATACATACATATAAACCCAGATTTGTAAAGTGAAAAAGGTAGGAAAAAAAAGTTTTAAAATTGCATAACTAAATTATATCGAAGCTCATTTGGGTTATTGGTCCCCAAAATTCCAATTTGACTTAAGCAAGTAATCTTAATAGAGTAGTTTGGACTCAATTCAAGCTGACAGAACTTAAGTAGATATTTGAGATACTCATTTTGTCCTACGTTGAAAAAGTAATGAGTTTTCAATTTCTTTATATGATATATGAGTTACTCATTCACTATCAATTAGTTTTCAAGTGTAATCCAAAAAGTAAAATTAAGATCTAATTCAAAATTGATTAATCTAAAAAGTGGAATCTTCTTGAAAAATCATGTTGAAGATCAAAAAGAGAGAAGAACTCTTAACAATTTATAACATACATAGATTACTTCTGGCGTGTAATAATATCAAAAGCAAAAAAGGTGAATAAAGGTTTTAAGAAAACAGTCAAATAATTAGAGAATCAAAAGAAACACTAAAAAATCAAATCAAAAGAATAGACTTTCCAAGGGAAAGCCATCAAGATTGGAGGTTTGAATATTCCCAAACATTGGGAAATAAAGATTATATTGAATGATATTGATATTGTTTGAAGATTTGGGTTACTATTTTCTTGGGTATAAAGTGATACCCAAATGTCCATTTTATTTTTGACCTAAAAGCTTAGGTTAAGCATATTCTTTGTAAAATCTCCCTCAAAATGACATTATAAGAAAGGTTCTCCTCCACTCTACATTGCCCCCTGTTTACTTGACTCTTTGGCTTTTCTCATTAGCATTTAATAGAACTTCTTCTAAGTAAATTCCTTTTCTTGCCTACTTTGCCCTTGGGGTTGGGTTTTTTCTTTTTTCTTTTTTTTTTCTTTTTTTTTTTTTTTTTTTTTTTAAGATTTTGACTGTTCCAATTTTAATTTGGACCTTTTTCCATGTATTTTAATCTAACGTTTCTTTCTCTATCTCATTTATTTTTGAGCATTTGGAATTTATTCTGATTTTTTCTTTAATTATTAAAAACGTAATACAAGTATCTTGACTTTGAATTTTCATTTCCTTGTTAAATGGCTTGATAAATTAAATAAATAAAGATTATGTGGGTAGAAATAAATCAATAGTAAATTAATTGATAATAAGAATAGTTCACTTATCTCATATATATGCTTGGAGGATTTTTCGTTTTTGAATGTGACAATAATCAAATCCTAACATGGAATTTAAGATGAACTGTCAACTATCTTTTTTTTTTTTTTTTTTTTTCACAACTAAATATCGTGAAAATATGCAAAATTTGATCTGAGCATGACATATATTAAAAATCAACTACTTCTAATGTTGGAGTCAAATTTATTATCATACTTTTACAACTTTGATTTCCTCTTTATTATTTACCAATGAGTAGATTTGTGAAATTTTTGTTTCAACATTCATAATCATTGGGTTGATTTATTTTCACTTTCTTCTCTCATTATTGTATAGACTATCCACAATCAAACCAAAACATTTTTTTTCATGTTTTCTATAGCTATTATAATAATCACACCATTGTGGACTGTCCATCTTGCAACTCATACTTAATTTGTGGCTACTAAATCATTCAATCCTAGACCTTTTTTCTCAAAAGAAAATGCTCTTTTTTTTTTATTTGATTTGAAAAGAAAGTGTTCTTTTCATAGAATTTGAAATTCTACAATTCTAAAATTAGTAGTTAAACCTCAACATTATCTTAATTATGATACATGTAATATACCAAGCACAATCAAAATTAATACAAAGAGTGTGCTTCCTATCATAGTCTAAGGGATGTTTTATACCTATATATATATTAAAAAAAAAAAAAAAAATCAATACTTGTACCCTTATTAAACTAAGGAAATATGTTGGGATAGCAAATTCTAACCTTTCTTATTTTTATTATAGGAACTTGTTAAAAAATATTTCATATATAATTAAATATTTTAACTTTTATATTGAGTTTTACTTGATTGAAACCATCAATTTAGTAGACTATATTTTTTTTTTTCTCTAAAATTTTGACAACATCCCCACAACTATTTTTTCTTCATTTTTTCTATAATTCATCAAAATCCCTTAATTAACTATTATTTTACAAGCCAAATAATTAAGACCCTATTTGATAACCATTTTAATTTTAGTTTTTAGTTTTTGAAATTTAACATACAATTACTACTTTATTAAATATTTTTTCTCACTTGGATATCTACGTCTTACCTATATTTTTAAAAACAAAATCAAAATTTGAAAACAAAAAAAAAGTAACTTTTTGTTTTTATTTTTGAATTTAATTAGCATTCACATACTTTCTTAACGAAAGATGGATATATTGTTGAAAAGTTGGAACACATTCGAAGAAATTGGAGTACAAGCTTAAATTTCAAAAACAAAAAACTAAATAGGAATCAAACGGGATTTAATTCTCTCTCTGAACCTTAAAATAGAATTCATAAAAATCACTATCCTCTTATGTATTATTGTTGAACTAAAAACAATACCTAAACTATACCTATAATTTGGATCAAATTTGTTACAATACATCAATTAAGAAACTCCAAATCACAATTACATAGACACTTTTTTGTAAACTAAAAGAATGGTCCATTTTCATTTCATTTTCATTCATTTATCGTGTAACTTTCCAATACATACAGTTGTAACAAAAAAACAAAGAAAAAAAAAAAAAAAAAACCTACACCACAAATTTCATAAACAGAGAAACTCAAACCAAACGAAAACTAACCAGTAGAAGAAGAAGAAATTAGCATTGTTAGATGATCCACTGTTAATGGAGTTTTCAATTTCCATAAACGATTTCAATTTGAAATTCGGATTCGAACCATACAAAGCTTGAACTCCTTTCACGTCGTCGATTCTCAGGTCGACTTTCTTCCCTCGCGGACTCAAACTCGGATACATCACAGCTTCCTTCACCGCCGAGTGAGCCAGTCCAAGAACATGCCCGATCTCATGCGTCACAACCGATTCCAAATCCACAGCCACTTTCGATTTCTCCTTCTCGAAATCCACAGCCCACCGCTCCGCCGCGTCCAGGTGGAGCCGTCCGTTTTCCGGCGAAAAAGCGTGCGCTAAAACTCCTAACACTCCGTCGAACGCCTCTCCGTCGCCGTGATCGCCGCGGTAGAATCCGATCCGTATATCGGACGATTCGTAGTCGGAGGACTCGGTGAAGTTCAGCGGAATCACCGCGGACCACCGCGAGAACGATCGCTTAACGACTTTGCGGATTTCTGATGGATTTAGGTGTTCGATTGTGTAGTCTGGTGAGAGAGCGTAGGTTAGCGTTGAGGCTCGGATCCATCGCGGCTGGCCGTTGAAGAACGCGAATCGGCGAGTTGAGTGAATCGTAGCCGTTGTTTCGTTGTTGATTTTGATTAGGTCGCTCATTCCGCATCGCGGCGACATGATGCTCGCGATCGTTTCGGAATCGAGATTTCCGGTTACTGATAAACCTAATCGCTTCTGGTACAGAATCAACGCCGTTACGAATTGATCGTCGAAGTAATCGGAGAAGCTGTTTTCAGGAGGAATCGAAAGGTAACCGAATCGATTCAAATACCTCTTCAGCTCTGAGATTCCAGTCACTTCTCTGCCCTTGCCGGCGTCGAGGAACCGAGCAAAGTTTTTCCAGGCGTTGCCGTCGCCATCGAAGGACTCCGCGGCCGTGAAGTCCGGCGAAGTTCTGGCGGGAAAAACAGGGGATGAGAGAAAAACAGAGGAGAGAAGGTAGAAGACGAAGAAGAAAGGGTAATAACGGAAAAACGGAAACATAGAGAAATTGAAAGGGGGAAAAACTTTATCACCAATCGGTTTTGTGATTGATTTATTAGTATTTTGTTTTTTAGAATCTAAAAAAATATTTATATAAATTGATGTATTAATTAATTAATGAATTACTTTGGAAAATAGGTATTGAAATTGAATTTGAGGAAGATGAAGAGAAAACAGAGAATGATGGGAAAGTTAAGTAGATTCTGGCGTGCTTGCCTTTCTATTACAGATTCTGACTTTGCATGTTGTTTTATTTTGATTAATGTTTGGTAAACAAACAATTTCTCTTTTTAATTATTTATTTTGATTAATGGTTACAAAAACTTTTTGTTTCCTTATTTAGGTGTCCATTTTTACTTCAACTAAGGAAAATTCAATTTTTTTTTTTTTTTTTTGATAAAGGAAAATTCAAAATTCTAACTTCTTCATTGAAGCTATAAATATTGAGCTATGTTTAAATTAATATATATAAATACTTTTTTTATGGGTAAATATATATATATAAATACTTTTTTTTTTTTTTTTGAGAATATATATAAATACTTCAATACAAACAATGATATAATCATAGAATCTTACCATATATATATATATACACATACTTTTTTTAAACAATAATCTTACCATATTTGATAGTTGAGAATTTTAATAACTTAAGTTAGAATATAGTTTTTACCAAAAGATTAGATACTAAAAAAGAACGATCTACCTTTAAGAATATAGTTTTTTTTTTTTTTTTTAAATAGTCTAATAACTATTAAACCAACTAGTAGTTGTAATTTTTACCGAATGGGAAGGTAGCATGATGACTTTATTGTTCGGTGATAATCCAGTTTAACACCATAATATCGAAATATTAGATATTTTTTTTCATAAAAGGAATATTAGATTTTTTTTTTGTTCAAAGTAATATTTTGATTTTTGGACTTAAATGCTGGTTTTTATTTTAGCCACTAATTCTTACCGCTAAATTTCTAGTGTAATATTATTGAGTTAGACTTGTATTTTTGTAGTCACATATATTATCTCTACATCAATTTTTAGACATATTACTAAATATATGATCAAGAAAATATGAAAAATTATGATTAATATTTGATGACAAATTTTGGCTGGGAGATCAGTGATAAATTTGTATTGTTTAGAGATGGAATGTATCGACAAATAAAAAAGATGATTTAATGAGATGGTTCTAAGCCGCATCCATTTCAAGACTCGAGTCAATATCGAGTTTGAAGACATTTAGAGAATACTAAACGAGTATTTAAACATATTCTTGACGAATAATTTGCATCATTTGTATAAAACTTAGTCTTTGTAAATGACACTCGTATTTATCATTATACTTTGTGTTTGGATGATAGTAGCATGAGTTATTTTGAGTGACTAGAATGAAGAGTTGTAGTAATAACTCATTTGGATATGAATTTTGCAAAAAGATTGTAGAACTGAATCATTAGAAATGAAGAGTTATTTTGAGTGATTAAAAGTGAATATTTATTTTGAATGCTTGCAATGACTCATTTGGATGTAACTTTTTTAGGAATTCTAAATGCTCATCTCTAACTTATTCACAAAACCAAAAAGCAAATGCCACTCTATGTAATTTTTCAAACAATTAAACTATTATTTAAGCAAACAGATTTTTCATGGGTCTGCCAAATTGAAAATTATTAGTAAAAAAATGTGCTCATCAAGTATGATGCTTTTGGTATCTCCTACTCCATTTGTTGTAGAACTAATAGAATATACATTAAAAAGCGAATTTAGTGATTTACATTTAAAAAAATTGTGTTAAAAGAACCGATAAAACCAAGGTATTTTTTGTGGATATAATCCAAGGGAAATTTTGGTATTGGTTAGACATTCAAGTACGTAAAGTATGATCAAGTCAAGACATAATTGACTACGTCATGTTCAACTTTAATAAATGTGAGTTAGGAATTTTAACTTTTGACTTAGAAAAAAACATATCAATTAGCATAAAATTATGTCCATTAAACTTGGATTATAAATTAACTGGCTAACATACGTACATTCAATTGAAATTTTAAAAATATTAATCATCTTTGACGTCATTAGGTCTATATTTCCACTTTATATTAAACAAGGTGAGAAAAAAAAATGTATTGATTGATTACAAGTAGGAAAGAAAAATCTAATTTAAACACACCTAAAATCTCAATGAAAACTTTCTACAAAGTAAAGTTGCAATTTTTAAAAAAAATAAAAATGAAAAGAAGTTGGAGATAAAGCCTAATTTCTCTCTCTCTCACACACACATATAATTCAAAATTATTGAAGACAAATCTAGGTTTGAAGAAGGTGAACCACATTAGGTTTGGTTTGATATTTGAGAGCTGATTTGTCTTATGAATAATGATGATTGCATCACTAATTAGGACAAAAATAATGCAAAAGTTGAACAAATTGCAACTATTGTTAAAGTGCATTAATCAACAAAGATTTCCATAGAGAAGTTGACCAGTTAATTCCAACCCCATTTGTTTATCATGGTAGACTAACTTGCTTATTGACTTTTCTAAAAAAAAGGGGGAAATAAAGAGAAAAATAAATTTGGGTAGAGTTTGGTTCAACATAATTTTAAGTGGTGGAACAAGTTATAAGATGTATCAAGTTTATGGAATGATGATGGTGATATTTTACATTCAAATCTCATATTTAGTTGTAATAACTTTTTTGTTATTAAGTTATACATTATTCCATCATACTAGTGGAGCTCTGTTGAAAACTTCTTGTTAACTCTTTTTTCTATTGTTTTTTTGTTGGTGGATTTTGTTTCACCGTTTTTATAATAAAGGATGAAAACTACCCTAGTTAAACTTATAAGTGCGTGTATTTAGTACATTTCTAAAATTTTAAAATTTTTCTTATAAATTTATGACAAATTAAATTTTTTATTAATTAATCTATCTTAATAGATATTAATTGGAATTTATGCTAATGAAATCTAAATTTTCAATTTTGCAAATATAACATATTTATGTGTTTTAAAAATTCTGAAAGTTAATTTTGGAATTTTGGAAGTTTAAGGAATAAATAGACATAAATTTGAAGTTCAACTAAATTTATAATATAACCAATATCATGTAATGCATAAAGTAAATGAAATAATGATTGCAGAATTTTGTTTTCGAATAATTTTTCCATATATACGTGTAGGTAGACATTCAAAGCCATGATCTTTTGAGGTAATATGTCTTAATAATTCGAAGATAATATATCTAAAGTTGAAAGTTTGATTTCCATTCCCACTAAAAAATTAAAAAGGAAAAAAAAAAAAACAAAAAAAAAAACAAAGTTTAAGTGAAGATTGAATTGATTTAGTTTGGTTGCATTTTGAACTTTCTAAATTTAGCTAACTTGGAAATTCACTCAAAAAGAGCAAGTTCATACCACTTAAACATATTTGAAGGTAAATTTATATTCTTGAATTAGAGTCTACCATCATTACTGCTTCACTTCTCAAAGATCTTTTTTTTTTGTATATTTTTGTGAGTGGTCGTGTACGATCGATCTCACGGAAAACTGTCAGATCCGATTACATTTATTTACCAACAGTTGGATATTAAATCTTAACTAGGAAATTTGAATTTATTCCATTTTAACTTGATTATTTTCAGACCCTTATTCTTTCAAAGTTATCAAACATGTCCTAATTTGAACCTTGAAAGGAAACAACAAACAGGTTTTGCATAAACAGAAAAAGTGTTCAAAATGCAGTCATTTCCTTGCAAAACCAGCTTGGTAATCTGAAGCATTCATACTAATATATATACAATCAAATGGTGAGTTCTTTCAACTACCTAAACCCATTCCTCCCTCAAATTAACAGAAATTATTTGTTCGTCCTGTTTCTGAAGCCCCACAATGATAGTTAACAACATTATAAATCTCACGACCAACATGGATTTTCAGTTAGATTGGTAGAAAATACATACCGAAACCTTGAGCTGTAAGGTAACCACTCAATGATATGAGACGCCTTTTTGCCCGTCCGATGATCCATACATTTCTGTATCGACTCGTGGAGTTTTCCATCGACGTTTTCAGAAATCCACTTCGGAAGTTCTTCTGAACTGATGGATGCTTCGCGCACAAATCTTTCGAGCACCTTTGGTAGGAATACTTTCTTTGACTTCTTCACAACTATATTTGCTTGGAGAAAATCTCTTTTCGCCACTTCTAGTTCCTCTTTAACATTTGATGCAGTGTACACTTTCAGCTACAAGTTCAAACAAGACAACAGCTAAGTAATTCTTGGAAATGATTAAAGATAAACTGATATACATATAAATTCGTTAACTAAGGTCTTGTTTGATAACCATTTGGTTTTTTGTTTTTGAAATTGAAACTTATTTTTTCACAAAAAAATATGTAAATGCTAACCAAATTTCAAAAATCAAAACAAGTTTTTGGAAGCTACTTTTTTGTTCTTCCAAGTTTTGATTTGGTTTTTAAAAATATAGATAAGATGTAGATATCCACGTAAGAAAAAATATATAATGAAATAGTTATTGTAGGCTTAAATTTCAACAAACAAAATGATTATCAAACGGAGTCAATCCACAAAATAAAGGTCTTAAATAGATTGAATGATTGAAAACAATTTACCACAGGATCTGAAGAGGCACCAGTGCAGAGGCCAAAGCAAACAAGTGGTTGAAGACTTTGAAGGCCCAATTTTGAAGAAATGAGTTGTCTTTCTTCTCCAGACTTTTTCCTCAACGCAGTGGAAATGATAGTTTCGAGCCACTGTTGTTTATACAAGATACAAAAAGTAGAAAATGCGCATAAGCTCTCTCATCCATATAAAGACATGATTAAAAGTGAAAACTTCAGTTCAACATCTACTTTAACAGTTTGTTCAGATAATAAAGAATTCCAGGACAATTTATTGCAACGGTGCCGAAAGCGCAAGAGACAGCTGCATACCCATCCTATTCGAGGAGATTTGAAGCAAAAAATTGATTGCTCTATTGCATTTGCACTGATGATATGGCCACCAATGTTGTAAGCTGCCTGCACTATACTGTTGCTCATCAGCAATGATTGTCTATAAAAAACAATCAAGACACAAGCGCAAAGATTTTGGAAAGTACAATACGGAGGAAAAGAAAAGACAAATTTTTAAGCCAACGAAACCCCGCTTAAAATGAAAATCATTGATATTGGCTTAAAACATCATGACACATTGTAACTCCCAAATATAATTCTCAAAATTCTTTGGTACATGAAGACATTAATGTACTTGTTGCTTGCACTGCAGAGTACAGACAGAGAAATGAAATACCTTATGGAATAATGCCAGCCTTCTTAGAGAGCCATGTGGGATTCCATATGCCAAATATGCCTGAAAAAGACATAAAATAAGCTCAACAAAATAAAAAGTATGAACATGACATGTTGCAAGTCGTTGATCTTACGTGCATTAGAAGAGCATTATACACATTTATCCAGAATGCAGTTTGAGCATCAATCTCCATTTTGTTGACATTCACTTTTTCCAGCTGCTCAACTAATACTCTGAAAGCCCCCCAAAAAACCCATTAATTTACCATCTGTCTCTACATATACATGAATACAAATGCATACAGTAAATAAAGTTTGAATCAAATATCTCCAAAACATTAAAAGAAAAGTTATGTTGGAATAGTTGAGGGCAAGCAAAGAAAAATGGCATCAGAGTATAAAAACCAAACAACCATTAAAAAATACTGATGTTTCTGTTGATTTTGGAATAGAAATAAGTTCTCTATTTTATTGAATCAACATGGTACATAGCAGGAGGTCCTGAGTTCGAGCTCCTCCTAAGTCGTTTCCTCTCCAATTAAAATTGAATTCCACTTGTAGGGTATTTCTCAAATTTTCAAACCCACAAGTGAGGGGGAGTGTTAGTTGATATAATTAAATTTATCCCAACTCATCAGCTTAAACTTCAGTGTTGATTGGTGATTTAACATAATTCAACAGTTTCCATTGAAGAAACTTACCTATAATTGTTGATTGCAAATGAAGCGCGAGAAAACTGGCTGTTACTGGCTGATATGCCATGTATTTCCAGCATTGCCTTCCCACTTCCACATTGTTCCTCCACAGGTCCACACTGGGGATGTTTAACTTCAGGGAAGAAACCTGTCTTCTTTTGAGCCTTGTTTGATGCCACTCTATGTAGAGAGCAGTATATAAAAGCCATGCACCGCACCATCTCCTCTGATAGCTTGCTTGGACACTCAAAAAGATGATCTTTTAGAGTTCGCTGAGAAGTTCTCTTCGCCTGTGACATTGCTTCACGAACCTGACAAATTACTCTGATGAGACCATTTCAATACATGGCCCAGAAGCCAATGACTACAAAGCGCATAAAGAATTTAAATTTAGAATACTGAATGTTACCCGTCCATGGGGCAATAAATATTCTTTGGCTCTATTTTTGTTTGGATCAGAAATTTGATCGTATTCTACAAATGGTCACTGCTTGATATCCTAGTATGTGTTACAACTAATGATGCTATTATATGAAGGATCCAACTTAACAGTAATACCAAATAGTTTTTGCTCAATGTAAAATTTACTTTTCCTTAAGCAGGGAAAACACAAGAACCTATACACTAAACGTACCTTTGCAGTGCCTGAAGTTTTTCCCATGTTCATATCGCCTTTTCCTCCAAACAAGGAATTAGGACCTGCATTTGATGTTCTTTTTCCCAAGTCATTCGCGGAGAAAGGTTGCAAAGGTCCTAAAGGAAATTTCCTTGACGAACAAAATGCACTTGAAATAATACTGGGGTGTTTTCTTGAATCATGCTTCCCATGAGCTGGAGATGCTGTGACAGAACTTTGCTGAGAAGATGACTTACTAACACAATTTTCAAAAATACTTCTATAGAGAGTGAGCACATGCTGTTCACGGTTTGCAACCTCTTCTTCAAGTAACTCAATTTCGGTGATCAAATTTTTTGTCTGCAAAAAATGTACTTTGGTAAGGTCAAGTATGAAATCGAAAAATCGGTGATACAATGCATTCACTATAATTTCTTTATTCCTAATGCATTGGAATAATACTAGGAGATATCGTAAGCATCTTAACAATACTTTTCTATGCACGTGAAAAGTGAAAGAAATACCTGAGCTAAGTGCCTGTGCCCTGGAGATAAAGTACTTGATGCACGACCCATTGCCCTTTCAAGCATACTCCGCATAGATCTCTCTTGTTGCAAGCGCAGCTGTAGCAACTCAATCTACGATTCATATGCGAACGAATCGACATGTTAAGATATTTTCCACATAACTAGCAATTGAATTACTTTTTAACACTTCATTAACTTGACCATCCTGAGTTGATGATCTCTTGAAATAGACCACCTCAGTACATAATTTATATGCAATTCAACTTCACATGGAACACGAGAGAGAAAAAGAAACCAGATGCTTACATCATTTTCCAAAGATGCTTTGTGTTTAGATGAATTTTCATCCAAAGTAGTAGAACTCTCATGCAGAGGACTTCTTGCTCTAATATGGCTTGTAGAAAGTGGGGATGCCTGTTAATACAACATTCACTTGAAATTATAATCTAAATTAATTTAGTCACAACTGACATACAAGATCCAATAAGCCTCATGACAGTCGTTATGGAAACAATCACATTAAAACAATACACTAATATCAAATATGAGCAGGATAACTATAATTTGTTGCCTTACTTGTGTGTCACTCCTGTCATTCTTGTTGTTAGATTGCAGAACCCCACCTCTAAAGACATTCGAGTTCCTGTCTGAAGAACTGAAGGGGGGAAAGAAGAACAAAAGGAACACAGTAAGTGAAATGGTGTGATAATCATTATAGCATGACGGATGAACCATGAGCTCAAGGATTCTATACTAAGAATCTTTGTTAAGTGAAAAGGAACAATAAATGAGAACAAATAACTGTCCTCATATTCTATCACCACATTTTTCCTTGATAAA
>JBBMKA010000030.1:5161366-5187285 GCA_037833695.1 Sechiopsis laciniata | reverse complement strand
AATTTCCAAATTGAAGAATCACCTGCCCTGCCGGAGTGTTAAGAAGCAGACCCCGTCGATTCAGGACGAAGCGTTTGCATGGTGTTTCTTAATTTAATATTTTCTCCATTTCGAGCTTCGTGAATTTTGATCTGCTTTTTTTGTTTCTTTCTGATTGCTTTTAGTTGAAACCCAACCTGATTTTGTGGTGGTTCAGAGCACGAGGCCATGGGAATGTGAAGCTGAATCTCTTCTTGTCTGGTTATTTCTGGGTATATAAGGTGTTTGTGAAAATGCCCCTGAGAGAATTGTTCTTAGAAGAGACATTTTTTGTTTTTAAAAACAGGGTTGTTTGATTGCACTCGTATAAAGGATTTTTGGGGGAGTTTGCTTTTGAGGGAAATGGAAAAGGGTTACTCTTCAAATTTGAAATATAGTTCAATTCTTGGGTTAAAGAATATTGGGGAAGATGAGGAGATGAAAATGGTGTCATCTTTGCCTTCAATTCCTCAGCCTCAAACTCCACAAGAACCTATGGAGTTCTTGGCAAGGTCTTGGAGTTTATCAGCTTCTGAAATTACAAAAGCTCTTGCTCAAAAGCAGAAGCAACTTTACATTGAGAGGAGCCCCATTGCAATACCTGAAGCCATTATTGCCCCACAAGTACTTGTAAGCTTTCTTCTCATGTTCATGGCCAGTTAATTTTGAAAATGGTAGAGATGGATATTATTAGATACTTTCAGTATCCATCTCAAAGCCAACTTATTGGATTCATCATTCTTGAATCGAACCATAATTTCATATTTATTGGACCGAATACCCGTTTGCATATAATGATTATAATAACACATTAGATCAATCTCAAAACCAATTGATGATGAGAGTAGTAACCGCGTCTCTTATAAATTCTAGAAGTTCTATCCACCTTTCCAACCTAGGATTTTCAACAGATATAAAGATCTTGTAGATTATAAATGTTTTTCAGCTCTGGATTTGTGTTTTTTTGGCCAATGTTTTGTTCTTTTGTGCAGCCAGGAAAGATTGTGAGTTCTGTACATGCTTGGAGGGTGGGATCATTTGGAAAATGGTTTCATTTTCATCACAAGGAGGCTGGTAAAAGTGTTGTCAAAAAGAAGGATAGAGCAAGAATTGAAAATGCTCGTGTTCATTCTGCTTTATCTGTGGCTGCACTGGCCGCAGCCTTGGCTGCCGTGGCAGCAGCAGAGAACTCTGGTGGCTCTGATTCGAAAATGGGCAATGCTATGGCTTCAGCTACTGAGATATTGACTTCTCATTGTATAGAGATGGCGGAATTCGCTGGTGCTGATCCGGAGCGAGTCAGTTCGGTTATCAGATCAGCAGTTGATGTTCGGAGTCCAGGCGACCTCATGACTTTGACAGCTGCAGCTGCCACGGGTACTTGTTATATCTTTTTGGATTGTCAATATAAGATTTAAGATCATTAGTTTCTCAAAAAGATCGTTCATTGTTGACTGGTTTTCCTGTCTTGATTTTATTGTTGCATAATTGCATTGTTTCTCATTATTAATCCAGCTTTGCGAGGAGAAGCTGCTTTCAGATCGAGATTACTGAAAGAAGGGCGAAAGATCGCTTCGGTTAGTCCTTACGATAGGATAATGGCTCAAAATTCTTGGGCAACTGCTTTCAATAGCCATATGGAGGAGCATGAACTTCCATATGTGGGTGAATTGCTGCAATTTACACGTAAAGGTACAACTTTTTTTTCTTTACACAGTTCAATTTCTATGATATTCTGACTCCCAGATTGATATGTTTAATAACAGCCTTCATATTTGGTTCAAAACATAACAATTTTTGTTGAATAAACTGATATATTTTATAACAAAACTTTCACAATAAACTCTAGGTTGAGCTGCTCAAATTAAACCACTTCTTGTTGTACTAACAGGAACCCTGAGATGGAAGGAAGTCTCTGTGTACATCAACAAGAAATCTCAGGTAAACAATTCGAAACTCAGACAAAGATGTTACATCGAGAAACCCGTAATAAACCGTAGACTACGATCCAAACTTGTTGTAATGAATATCTACTACGATTTCAGGTTATAGCATCGTTTAAAAGCAAGCATGTCGGAGGGACCTTTTCCAAGAAAAACAAATGTATGCATCAAATATCTTGAGTTTCTTCATCCTATTTGCCATCTTGAAAATGACTCTTCCCAACTGTTTCTTGAAACTGTGTTTTTGTTGTGTTCTAGGTGTCGTTTACGGGCTCTGTGACGAAACCTCGTCGTGGCCATACGAAAGAAAGAGAGATATCTCAAAAGAGATCTATTTCGGCCTGAAAACTGCAAAAGGTCTTATTGAGTTCAAGTGCAAGAACAAGATCCATAAACAGAGTTGGGTTCAAGGGATTCAAAATCTTCTTCATCGAGTTAACTGCATTGAAACAACAAGAAGGTCTTTACAGATTTTGAGTTTTAGTGAGAGTATATAAATGAGTTGTGCATTTAGTATAAGCTTATATAAATAAAAAGGAATTATCAGTGCCTAAGTTCTGTAAACTTGAGATGAAACTTATTGTTAATATGTATAAAAATCTTGGTATATATGTAAGAGAGTTATATAGATCACTCAATATTCAAGTATTTTCTTATTCATAATGAATTTATATATATTTGTGCTAAAAAATTGTGCTGCAAATGTGAGTGGAAAATCAAGCTACTACCGAAGTCATTGATATTTGACCGCTTAAACTAAACCTTTTTATGTAATAATATACATACAAACATGTTCATAAATCAATTTTTGAAGAAGAAAAAGCAAATGATAAACTTTATGTTAAATAAATTATGTTCATTTTGACGGAGTAGAACTCTAATGACATTTTATATGACTAAAAAATCATGAGATTATGAGTTCAAATCTTTTCCCTTCAATTATTGTGTTTAATTTTAAAAAATTATGTTCATGTTTGCAACTAATATGAAGATTTATTATAATTTTTTTAGTTCCATAATAATCAGATAGGAAAGGTTTGAACTCATGGGAATGTTTATTTGCCATATTTAAAAATCATTTAGATGAAAGATTTATTAACTTCATGAAAAACTACATCCAAACAAGTTTTTTGTAACTACTCAAAATAACTCATCATTTTTACTATTCAAAATAATTTCTTCATTTCTAATCATTCATTTTTAATTATTCATTTATAACTACTCAAAATGAATCCTCATTTCTAATCATTCATTTTTCACTCCTCAAAATAATTCATTTTTAACCACTCATTTCTAATCATTCTTTTTTTAACTACTTATTTTAAATTCGCATCCAAACAAGTTATTATCTTTTAACTCTTCTACATAAAATTTATATTCAAACGAGTTTTTGACTGTAACTATCTATTTTTTACTATTCAAAATAACCCTTCAAACACAACTCTCCATGATGTCATAAATTCATATTTTATAACTGTTTTTTTAGTCAAACTTAATGGTTCGTAGTTGAGAGATTGAATTCTTGATAGAAAATATATGTTAGTACTACGTTTTCTTCCACATACTATATGTCAATTGAGTTATTTTTTATCAATTGAACTTAAAATTAGACAATTGACAAGTTTAGGATAAAAATGTACCCAAAAAAAAAAAAAACATAATCAGAATAATATTTTAACCCAAAAAATAAAATCTAGTTAGAAATTTTGATTTAAAAAAAAAAAAAAAAAAAAAAAACTAAACGCAAGTGAAAAGGAGAGCACAATAAACCGGTTGCTGATCTCCGTCGTTTACTAAAATCGCCGGCTCTCACATTCTGCGGTCATCTCGCTCTGTGTTCGACAAATGCCTGTAAGTTTCTCCATCTCTAAGATCCAGATCTCGTTCAACATCAATTCAATCTCAAATTCTAGGGTTCTTTCTTTCATCAATTTTTGTTTTCGTATTCCAATGGAAATTGTGAATTTCTGATCTGGTTAAGATGATTGCGTTCATCACAGTTCGGGACGTTCGTTGAAGTGGAACCGCCCAGTCCACTCCGGTACATAATCGGGGCGTTCATAATGATGATCGGGGTCGTATTGCCCCTCGGATACATGATGTTTCGGAATAAGCGTGGACCTTCTTCTTCTTCATCTTACTCCAAACAGACGTAGGTGTGCCTATGAAATTTTTACTTGCTTTTAATTGTTCTTTTTTTCTACTTTTTGTTTGTTTGTTTGTTTATCAGTTCTTTCCTATTGATCTTTTGTGTTATCTGTTTATTTTAGTAATTCCTGTGATCTGGTTATGGCTGGAAATTGGATTTATTCTGTAATCGTTATGATGTTGTTAACCTGATTTATGGACTTTTTGAGCTCGGTTATAGTGTAGGAAGTTGGAATTGGTTAGAATTGGTAGGAGCTTTTATTTCTAGCGTTTGGTATTAGGACTCTGGGGTTTGATGCATTTTTTTGCAAATTCTCTAATGAGGTTTTGGTGGAATTTCTCGTTGTGCGCTGAATTATCTCTCTGTATAGTTTATACGAGAGCCAAAAATTTAGCTCAAGGGTAGGAGCTCTTTTTACCTTAGATAGATGCCCCCTCGATGATTCATTTCTGTTGGGTCTCATCTTGAAATTTCTTTTTAATTCTTTTTATATGATAAGTGTTCAAGTCAGCTTGCATGCATCTTGGCTAATCTTACTGAAATTGTCTGATCGTACTACATTCGTTGACAAAAACATGCAGGATTTTAAGTTTTGGTTAAGTAGCCATTATGGAGTAAACTCATTCTCTCTTAATTTTTCAAAGACTTTTTGATTACTCGACCAATCCATATGCCTTCTTGGCCAACCAATGAACTTTGTGGAATTATTAAAACTTTGGGAAATGGCCATGATCCTAAATGAGTATTTTAGATGGGGTGGGGGTTCGAAGTTCTAATTATATATGCATTAATTAGTTGAGATATGCTTAAGTTAGATATTTTGACTCATTAAACTAGTCTTTGGGATTGCCAAACATATTGAGAATCAGTATTTGTATTTTTAGATATAATTTGAATGGCATTCACTGCAGAAGTTTATCGTCTGCTGATACCATGATTATCGTTGCCTTTGTGATTGAAAGGCAATGTCAAAAAAAGAGAAGCAATTGACGTAGAGGCATAGTGTGGGTGGGTGTAATTTTTATCTTGCTTATAAGTGGTTGTAGAGAGAGTTGATTAGAACATTTCATTTTCAAAATGTAATTTGTGGTAGTAAAGTGTCAACTGTGCTTCTATGATGACTCCTTAACACCTTTCTACATTTCTATTCTTAGGGGGAAATCCAAAATATAATTGATGATGCCCCACTTCTCCTTCTTGGTCTTTCCCGTGAACTCCCTCTACCTTTTTCCTTCTAAAATTTTAGTTTTTTGTAGCCCTTTTCTAGTTGCCAGTCAAACTTCGTTGGAAATTGTAGATACATTGTAATTGATGTAGGCACTTCATAGCTCATAAACATATAGTTTCTTTTTTCTTTATGGAGGAGCCATCATCTTGGATTTTTTTGAGGGAAGAAGATTCTCCAGTGTTGGACGTAGGATGTAATCTTCCAACCTCAAGCCACTCCATAATTGTTCCAACCTCAAGCTTTAAGGTGTTCCTGTCCGATCTGTGTCATTCGAGAGCTATCCACATAAAGGTCACATGATTCATATGCATAACTTTTGATAAATATAATGAAATAATGAACTGTAGTTCAAAGATTCATGGTATACTTGGGAGTTGGGAACAAGTTACTTTTTTTTTTAAATTAGAAAATTGGAACTTTGCTCCACTATACCCGGCGTAACCAGGTTCGTCTCCAGGCTAGGCACCATGAGACATCAAAGGAATAGAGATTCGGGAAGTGTCTACAAATTAATAGACCTTGGACTTTGAGGAGAGCACATATTTAAAGTCGAAGCCTTCGACGACCGCGCCACTCCCAGCTGGGAACAAGTAACTCTAACCCTTTTTTCTGCTATCTTATAGAGGAGTGGAGCTCGTGGGGAATAGTAGGGTTTTACAGGGGTGGAAAGGTCTTTAATCAAACAATAATCAAACTTTTTTGTAAATATCAACTTGGTAGGTTTTTTAATTCAACTACATTTGATAGGAGAGATTTGAATCTATAATCTTTTAATCATTAGGTCATGTAACATGCCCCACTTGAACTATGCTCTTATCGGCAATTATCAGCTTGGTATTATTCTTTTAGTTTGGAGTTTTTTTCTATGGCTAAGGACTCATTTTTCTATATATTTACGTTCTTTCATTTTTTTTCCTCGAAAATTCAGATACTTACGAAAAAAACAAAAAGGCACAAGTATTGTGTTCGCTCTTTCTTAGGGTATCGATGTTCTATTCTGAGCAACGCTAATGGGAATTCTGCAATTTTGAATTTCAGGACAAAGTTTTGATTTAGTTATATAGAAGAAGGGCGCTTTGAATTCGGTTTTGGGCTCGGCTTATGGAGGATGCTACTTACAGGATAGTGTAAATGCATTGAGATTTCAAATTTCTGTGGAAACTAACACGATTATGGTCCAATTACTGACCTTAAGCGATGCATTTTGTCATTGTTTTTCTTGAAATCAATGTTATACAACCGCATTTCGTCATTTTTACCGTTGAAGGAATTACGTGTGATTATGGTTGATCCGCCTTTAATATTATGAAGATACGACCATTTCTTTTAGGTTTGTGAGTATTTATTTACTCAAACAACTCGTCTGACTTCACAAAATATTTAGATGTCAAAGAATTTTATAGAAAATTCATTTATAAATAAATTGTTGTTATGAATCAAACCCATAGTTTTTTTTTCTTCAAGGCTTTCATGGTTGAAAATACAACCAACACAAACATGAAGCTACTTTTGTTGGTCCTTGGGGCTCTCTTTAGGTTCAATTGAATTATGCCTTCGACCAATATTTTATTGCTGTTAATTTATAGGTTTTGTACTTCAAAATTTGTTCTAATTTTGTCTAGTTTATAGTTTGTTTTTCCACAATCAACTAATCTTTATAAATTTATAAAGATATTTACATTAAAAATTTGATAGATAAGACACCGTTTAATAACCATTTAATTTTTAAAATTTAAAGCTATTTTTACTCAAATTTCCTATAATATGTTCTCGTTTCCTACATTGCATCCATCCTTTCTTAAAAAAGTATGTGAATGGTAATCAACTTTCAAAAACAAAAATAAACTTTTAAAAACTCCTTTTTTTGTTTCTAAATTTTACTCCGGTTTCTACAAATATTGATAAGATGTAAATAACCAAATAACAAAAAACATATATTAAAGTAGTTATTGTAGGTTTAAATTTAAAAAACAAAAAACAAAATAGTTGGTTTAAATAATTTCAAACGAACAATAAACACTAGTTATTGAGCGAACAATATAGAACAAATTCTGAATTGAAATGCCAATAAGAGAGAACAGTCCTAGTAGCATAATTTATGCCCAAGCAGCGAAGTGGTTACATATTTAAACCTTTCATCTTAAATATTGATAAATTCTGAAGCAGCAGGTGAGTTTCTATATAAGTGGAAGAAATAGGCAAAGAAGTCCCTTGAAGTATATGGTAAAAATTATGGCCATCTTCCCAGTGCTTCTCCAGCACGCACTCTGTCTCCACGTTTAATACAAAACTTGAATTCTGATTTGGAGTCCCTACAAACAGGGGGGGCCTGGAATATCACTACCACCGTTGATCCCATGTTGAAAGCTGCCATCTGCAAGCATTAACCACATACCAAACAACCCAAAAACTTATGAACTCAACAAACATATCTAAAAATCAAAGCTCCAATTCTCTCATGCAAACGAAATTAATGAGAGGTTCTAGAGATGCAGATGAATATTTAAACAAATATTTCAAAATTTTACACTTGATTATTTGAGGTAATTACGACCTTACTTGAACAACATCTGTTCTTTAGGTTTTATTGGAGTTTTGCTTCACTACGTTTCCAAGGGCACCCGTGGTACGTCTTAAGGCCCAAATCTAAGAGACATCAAGAGATTTTGCTCACTATCGATTTCGAACCTGAAACCTCCAAGGAAGCATATCTTGGAGACCCCAAGCCTCTACTAACGAATTTGTCCCTCGGGTACGTAATTGGGATGGAAGATTCAATACATGATTTATTTATTATTATTTTTTTTTTATAATTCAACATCAATTGAGGATAGGCAATTCAAACTTATGATCTCTTGTTGATAAGCACACATTTATGCTAACGAAGGAAATATTTGATATCTTAATATCATAGTATTCTCTTCTTTATTACTATTACAGCGAATGAAGGAGTTCTATTATTAACTTCCCACAAAATCAAGTGAAAACTTGATATAATCATATTCATAGTATCCATACCTCATCCCCCTTCTTCAGCATTATCCCCACACCTTCAGGTTCATATACCCTTTCCGCAGGAGGCTCTGAATGGAGTGACTTTCTTTTCTTTGGTTTGTTTGTCCTTAGCTCTGGCTCAATAAAAACCTGACATTTTCAAGTTATAGCATTAAGAACAGAGAGTTTTCATGTAAAGAATCAGTAAACAAGGACCTCATAATACGGGGAGAAAGAGAAGAATTATATCGCTTGTTTATAAATGTTTCAAGCGAGAATGCGGAATTTTTTTATATCTATGAATGTCTGGGCTAGTTTACATGCACCTCGGCTATTTTCACAGGTCACACCACCTGATCCTACAACAATTGGATGTCAAGAAACTCCGTAAGAAATTATTTCCTAAATAGGTGGTCACCAAAGATTGAATCTATCACCTCTTATTTATTTGAGACACTTTTGACCACTAGGGCTGAAAAGTATATCTTCAAACACTGAAAATTACTGAGGCAAAACCAATAGGCAATAGGAAAAAGAATTGCTTTTGACTTTATATATGTAATTTCAGCTTCTCGAACCAATTTTTTCCCTTCCTGGTAATGTTTTCATGCAATGTGGTTCAAAGTTTATAATTTATTAGCCCCAAGGAATTACCTCGATAGATCCAATATTTGTTGCCCCGATTGCAGCAATTGCCATAAATCCTTCCTGCCATAGACCTTCAAGCACAACCTGCAACATGCCAATGATAATTAAGGAATCCCTAATACCTTTGAGAAAGAAATTTGGGATTGCAACTCTTCATAACAGTCATAACCATACCTACTAGAAAATAAACAAGCAGTTCTTGATTAAAGGAGAGAGACAAAGATGAGAGAAAAGCAAGTACCCTTTCATTCTCAACATATAAGTTCCTTATTGTTCTAACAGCCCGCTCATTCACAGGAAATAGGTTGCCTGAAAATTTCAATACAAAAGTGAAAACAGATGGTTGTTGAATATAAAAGCATTTTCTTTTCTGATAGAAAACAGACTTTCATTAGAAGAAATGAAAGAAAGAAACAGGCTTAGATAGAAAGATCAACTTTCTCAACAAGACAAGTACCTGAAAAATGGCGCCGAACTAGAACCTGCCAATCAACTGGTGAGTGTATTCGATGGTAATCTCCAGGCTTCAAGTATATTACACAATAGAAAAGACCATTCACTGGGCTGAAATGAGAATTTACAACATAAATCAGTAAATTATCACGTGGAAAGATGTTATGATGTCACGATGATCATGACTTACATCTTATTCCAGAGAAGATTAAAACTTCAACCAATACTAAATATTTCTTTTATCAGAAAGTAGCGATAATTTTTGTTTGCCAACACATTAATAAAGACTGGCATATGAGTATCAAATTATTTCTGTACCATGTAGAGACTGGGTCCAAAACTTTAGGATAAGCCAGAGAAATTTTCCACCATGACCTTTTCTTAGTATCAGCAGAGCTATTTTCTTGTCCACTGCCCTCTTCATTGCCATCCCCTGCTGCCATCATGGGAAGTAAAGAGCCAGCGCCAAGAAGAGCAGCAACAGAATATGAAAATCCTTTAACTTGCTCAATCATTGCCCCTGCTCCTTTCAGTTCCCCAAACTTTAAAACTGTACCATCCACCGGACTAACCTAATGACAATTAAAAGTTCATACATTTCAAACGAGGTTTTAGAGAATGAAACTATTGAGGATGATTGACTGTTCAAGTTGCTGGTTACCAGTTACCAGGCATTGCAAATCGGGGTCGATGGGCCTGCAACCCTCCTTTAAAGAACGTGCGAAGAACTCACGTAAAGAAGCATATTCATCAAGAGGGAGAGCCACTTCTTCTAAATCTAAAATGAAAAACAGATAATAACTTTAACTCTCTTCATTTTCAGTTAAAGTACATATGCCAACCTAGGGAATCCAAAATACTGAACATGAAATAGAAACAAAAAAACACTTCAACGGTATCAAAAGACTAAAGCAAATAAGGAAAAGAATCATACTTGAATGAAATGCCCGAGCATATGTCCTATGAACATAAGGACGTAGCCAGACAGGAAGTTCCTAAACCAAATTAGCATCACGTCATATACGATGAAACACAGCAACAGTAGATAAAAAAAAAAATCGAAATATGTAGTCTCAGTTTTCCCCCTTTATTTATTTATTTATTATTATTATTTTTTTCCTTCACCCTACACTTAGAAGGTAATTTTTTTCCTGCTAATCATAGCAATGATAAACAAAAGGACCAAATTTATGCATTTCACAGATGAAATGAGTTGAACAGGGACATTGACGAGACAAATACAAATTATGGTTTACGAAGGAATGTTGTAGATAGAATCATGCACCAAAAAAAAAAAACCAAGAGCTTAGTTTGATCACATCACAGGAATAATTTGATACTTAAAGAAGAAAACCAGAAAATAACAAAAAAATCAGCTTAAGGACTGGGAGGTTACTCACCACATTAGTCAAGTGACCCCAACATCTTGAAACAAAACGCAAAGGTATCAATCTCAAAAACGTTGCCTGCAAATGGAAAAGAGAACATTCAGACTATATTGGGAAGTACTTGGCTACATTATATTTCGAAGTTCAATAAGAGAAATTTCTAATATCTAATTATCACTATGTAGATCTTGTACTTTAATATCCGACTTGAACTCGGGCTCTATGCCTCTCTCGCGTGCCTCTTCAATCTGAACAAAGATAGAGAGTTAACTTCTGAAACTTCAAAACCATCATTCAATATCTTAATTCTTACATGGCAAAGATTGTTTTAATTCATCCTATCTTACTTCCTAAAACCAGTACATAGTTCAATAAAAAGAAAAAAGAAAAAAAACTAAATCACCCAGCTGAAAATCAATATCATGTGAAAGTGATTGTTATACCAAAATTGTTTTTTTTTTTAAAAGGAACAGTTAAAAGACAAGCAAATATCATGAAGTAGAAAAAACAGCTAAAAGGTCCACCAAATTCTTTCTTGAAGTACCTGATTCTAAGGCCTAAAGCTATCCTTTTATCTTATAGAGTTATTTATTTATATATGTGTGTCCGAGTCAGCTTAAGTGAATCTCGACTATTCTTAGGAGACATAATGTCTTACCGTCACCCTACAACATTTGAATGTCTAGAAAACTCATAGAAAATTATTTTCTAAATAAGTGACTATCATAGATTTAACTCATCCACTATTACTTGTGACACTCTTGGGAAGTGTTTGGATGAGGTTTTGAATGAGTAGTCAGTTTGAGTAGTTAGAAAATTGAGGTTCTTGTATAACTTGTTTGGATGTAGATTTTTATGAAGGAATTGCAGCCAAAAACTCGTTTGGATGTGGTTATTTTGTAGAGATATTCGAGACTCTAACTTGTTTGGAATGTGGATAATTGGATTTGAAATGATAAGTTATTTTAAACAGTTAAAATTGAATGATTAGAAATGAACGGTTAAAAATGAGATATTTTGAGTACTATTAAAAATCAATGGTTAAAAATGAAGAGTTATTAAAAGTAATTAAAAATGAGGGGTTTTCGAGATTTTTTGAAGAATAGTTAGTAAATGCTCAATATAAATCCGCTCTGAAATTGACAAACAAGCACCCCTTAATGACTAGGTATACCTTTTTATCATCATAAAGGCGACGAGCATGAAGTGCACCGAGCATCAGTAAAGTAGCCACCGTCGCACCAGGCACCAAATAGGAATCACCTGCAAAAACTCTAAAACACTGAGCTTCGAATGCTTAATCTAAACTCTTATTTACAAAAAAAAAAAAAAAAATCGCTCATAGAAAACGTGGAAATTAGAAGAAGCTGATTCTGCAACTACGTTAGTTACAATAATTACCTTGAGAACTGCCATTTCCACCGCCGGCAGAAGCTCGAGCTTGTACGGAAGTTTGAATCCTCCTGAAAACGAAAGTGAAGCTTCGACGACCATGGTTGCGTAGACTATTCAGGTGACTGGTTGAAGGCACTATGAAAAACCTCTGCGGAGCCCTAAATTTCATTTTCGTTTTTCTCCGGAAACTGAACTCTCTCGGCCAATTGAATGGCGGAAACCAGTGGCTTGGCCTTGATTTACGAGAGCTGTGTGATTTGTGGTTAAGTCTTTGTATATATAGAGGGATTCTTGAGAAACAAAAGAATAGAAATATCAAATATGGAGCTTGCTACTTTACCCCCCAATTTCACTATTTTTATGCAACTGCCCATTTTAAAAAATGGGATTGCTCAATTAACCCTCCATCTTTATTTGTCTTCTTGAAACAAAAAAAAAAAAAAAAAAAAACCTTCATCTCTATTTCCGTTCAGAAAAAAATAAAAATAACCTTCTTTATTTACTTAATTTTGAGTTAGAGCATGTTTTTTTTTTTTAAATCAACAACTATAAATTGAACTGTTTCCTGTGAATTAATCTCATTCGAGCTGTTTTCCCATTATAAATTGAACTTAATTTTGATTCAAAATCAACCGTTAAACCTTACCCTTTTTTTTAATCGAACTAAGATCTTCAAATTTAACTTATTATGAAAACCACGTTATATGATCTCAAAAAAAGAAAACCGTTATAGTATCTTAAAGTGTATATTTCTAATTGTTAAGTAAAAAAAAAAAAAAAAGATAAACTACAAGTTATAATGGTTTATAGTGCAGTTCAGCGGCTGATCTGTTTGAAATACTCCAGGCTCCAGCCACAATGAGGATTCAATAAGAGAAGCATTGCAAAATCTGCTACAACATAAGTAGGTGCGCGTGCCATCGTTCTCGGTAAACTTCATTTTTACCAACTAAGTTGATTCCTGATACAGCTTGGGGATAGCAATTGATGAAATTTGGACTTAGAAGGGTGAAAAAGCAATAAAATATTCTAATCATGTTACTCAACTTCATTTGATCAACTTTAGTTGTTTAATCTAAATAAAGACAAAAACATCCAATTGGTAGAAACTTGACATCTTCCAAAGTTTATTTATTTATTTTTATTTTTTATTTTTTTATATCCGTGATTGTCCGGACTAGCTTTCGCGTACCTCGACTAATGTCCACCTGATCCTACAACATTTGGATGCAAAAAAAAACTCATAAGAGATCTCACAAATTTAAAGTTAAAGAGTAACCTTATTTATTTACCAAAGCCAGAATATGGGGCAGAACAAGTCTCCAATTCTATTAGGACCTTTTGAAACAAGTATCGTTAAACATTAAAAATGTTTCAAATGGTTGCTTGCTGAGGCTACGAACTTTAAACTCCTTAGATATTAACAAAAAGGACATTACAAAAAACACGTGAATAGATTTTGTCCCGTTATGGGTAAGAACAATATCACAAGAGTTAACGATGAGTATAATCTCTCATGTGAATCTTCGTTTTTTCATCATGAATCTTAATCAAATGTATGATAGAAAATTAGTTGGACGTGAGGCGGCAGTCCTATTATAGACTTAGTATGTAGTATGGAGTATGTGTAGTACGGCAAATCTAATTCAGTTATAATACAGAAAAAATACTATTAAACTGATTCTAGAGAACTTACAACCACACCAGTCAACAAAAATGGTTTAGATATAAAAAAAAGATACCGCAATGAACAAAAATTCCCACTTAAAATCTTGACAGTTCTCAATGTAACATATAAAAGTTGGAAAAATTCTAGATCGAAATATCTTCCACTAAATTCAACAAACAGAAGGCAGCAAATAACAATATCAAAACACAGAGAAACATCACCAAGATTAACGGTAACGGCGGAGTGATAGAGTGTTGTTCCTCTTCCAGGTTGCTCTGCGAGATGGCCTGCACTTGTGGTTCAAGTGTCCTCTTCCACGGAGTCCCCTGTATTTCTTCCCAGCGGATGTAAGTCCTCTGAGCTCCCTGTGCTTGTGGACAGGATTGCAGATCCAGTTGATTCTTGGGTCATTACGAACAGCATTGTGTGCGACATCAACCAAAATCACTTCGTAGTACTTGTAAGTAGAATCCTGTTTCAATTTCAAACAGTCTCAAAAGTTAAGCAACAAACAGAGTGATATGCATTGATTTCAATGAGTTCAGACAAAGACTTTAGAACCATTTGTGGGCCATGAACATGGGTTATATAAAGTAACAGAAAAAGGTTTTAGTCAATGACCTCATTGATCCAGTACGAGTTAAGAACACGCAGACCGCCCAACTTCCGCCCTGCTCTTTCTTCTGCAACTGATCTCTTGCTACGCTGGAACTTCAACTGGGTAACTCCCTGGTTGGTTGGTTTACCATACACAATACCCTTGGGAACTGGCCTCTTCCTGCCACCACGCCTTACACGGACTCTGTAAACCACATAACCCTGAAAGCAGTTTCTCATGTTACCACTTGGGCTGAAAAGCAAATGATACATGCCACAGAGAAATATGACGATTAAAGAAGAAAGTGCAAGCAAAGACTTTGCACAACAGCTTCAATTGTTATAGAGATGTCCACAGGACGCTTTTTTTTTTAACTCGGGGATGGGGGCAGAGATTCCCAACTTAATTTTTTTTTTCCGTATGTAATGTGATCTTAATTTTTTTTTAAGTACTGGAAAAAAAAACAGTTAACATGGCTGGTTAAATGGGGTGGAGATTGCCCACGTCCCATCTAACTTGCAAGGATTCACCGCCTGTTTGCGATGGGTCCACTGGGAAAATGGACATCTCTAATAGTTAACACGGCTGGTTACAATAGTATCATCATATTATAAAGTTCTTACAAAATTGCCCCTTAATTCAAAATTCCAGTGCAGAGTAATCAGACTGTCTGTATAATTAAATCGTTTCAATCTATATCAAAGTCATGACAAATTTAAGCACTGAGAAGTGTAAGAACCAACAAAACGCCCAAATTACAAAATGCAACGGAAATATAGATCTTTTAGACAAAAAACGAAAAAAAAAACTTGCGGACCTTCACAAAAGCAAGCGAAAACAATCTTAGAAAGATGGTAAAATACATTCAATAGAGAGACCTCTGCTAATCTATGAAGTAAAGTAAAATAGAAACAGTATGGAAGTTTCAAAAATCAATCACCAAGTGAAAACCTTGCAAATAATTCCTAAAACAGTACACAACAATAACCAGCTTTTATTACCTGTTTGGCCTTGTAACCGAGACGGCGCGCCTTATCAGGGCGAGTCGGGTGAGTGACACGAACAATGGATGGATGTTGGCGATACTCCCAGCATCTCACCCTCTGCAGAAACCTCATCACATCCGACTGCTTCTTCCTCCATAGCTCCGACGTGTACTTGTACGCCCCTATTATCAAAAATCAAGAGAGGAACCAAACGAAGCACAAGCATTCAGCTAAGATAATTCATCAAACAAACACATATAACAATCTACCTAATCCATGAACAAAAACTGAATAACTTCATCTGTGTTAATGAGGACGATTCAAGCTACTAGAATTTCGATTCGAGAACTTGGAACTACATCTTCAAACTAGCCGGGAATTGAAATGGAAACGGAGAATCGTTCGAATGTATTGCAGGAAAATACAGAGAAGAAGAGCGTACCCATTGGATCGGAAAGGACAACTCGCAGCGAGGATTCACCAACTAGGGTTTAGTTAGGAAGAACCCTAGTTTATATATGGTCGATTTATCTCGTTTTCGGATCTTCTGGACCGTTTATTTCACATCTTGGGCTGAACTTTCCAAATGGTCTCGCTTACAGGCTTTAGACCTCATTGGGCTTTCTTACATGTATGAGCCCATATTTCTCACAATATTTCATATTATTGCACCCCAAACATTAAATTATTTATTTTGTATATCATATTTAGAATAAATATTGTGATTGTAAAATTAAATTTTAAAATATAGATCAATGTATTTTTTATTTTATTTAATAGTTATTAACTTTGATAATTTTTTGTTAACATATGTTGGGTGGGTGACTTAGAATCTCACAAAGAATAATATTGTTTAATTCACTTGCGAAACTTAATCAAGTTTTTTTTTTGTTTGAAACTTAACCATGTTTAACAACAACTAATAGAAAAAAGCAACAAACACTTTAAAATATTAAAAGGTGATTGTTCAAATAAAAAATATTAAAAATATAATAGTAACACTCTAAAGTGATTAATAAAAAAGTATAAAAAAAAGGAGGTGAAAAAAAATTGATTACTAACTATATGAGATGTAATTAGAACTATTCTCAGTCCATATATAATCATGCATGTTAGAAAAGATAATAAAAACAAAATCTGGTAGTTCTCTTAAAAGAAGTAAAGTAATAAACAATGGGTAGCAGGTTCAAATCTCAAATTTAAAAAATAATAATAATAAATTAGGAAAAAAAAAAAAAAAAACTTACATATTGACGTTTTACAGCTGAAATAAATTAGGATATTAAACATCAAAATAACCCTTTCTCCATCCCTCACATTTTCTTGACCACAAACGACCATGGCGGCTTCACTGTTTCTGTCTCAAAGCCCTATCGCCACTTCCACTCCCCGATCCTCACCCTCCATTTCCCTTCTCCCTCTTCCACAAACCCTAAAATTCCCCTCATTCCACTGCAATTCTCTCTCCGATCTATCAATCACCGTCTCCCACGCGCCGCCGCGTGCTGCAACCACCACCCCGCGAGCAGCGGCCACACCAACATCCTCCGCCGCCGCTCCTTCAGCCACCTCGTTTCACGGCCGCTGCTATGTCGTCCGAGACAACATCGACACCGATCAGATCATTCCGGCCGAATACCTAACTCTGGTCCCCTCAAATCCCAGCGAGTACGAGAAGCTCGGATCCTACGCCCTAATCGGCCTTCCTTCCGTTTATTCCGCCCGATTCGTGGAACCTGACGAGACCAAAACCAAATACTCCATCATAATTGCCGGCGACAATTTCGGCTGCGGTTCTTCACGGGAGCATGCGCCCGTTGCTTTGGGAGCGTCCGGTGCGGTAGCGGTGGTCGCCGAGTCGTATGCTCGCATTTTCTTCAGGAACTCGGTGGCGACCGGAGAGATTTATCCATTGGAATCGGAAATTAGGATCTGTGATGAATGTAACACTGGCGATGTGGTGACGATCGAGCTCGCCGAAAGCCGCTTGATCAACCACACGACGGGGAAGGAATACAGGCTTAAGCCTATTGGGGATGCTGGTCCTGTTATTGAGGCTGGTGGGATTTTCGCATATGCTAGGAAGACTGGTATGATTCCAAGCTCATCGCAGTGAAGTGAAATTTAAGTTGTTGTTTTGCTTATAGAGTTATTTGTTTGCTTGCTAATTAGCTTGGAATTCTGTTTAACTTTATGTTTAATGAAATAATAATAGAGACTGAATTGATCTGTTATATCTAGGAAGTAAAACTGATTGCTTTTCATTGATATCTGAGACAAGTCTTGTATTGTAGCCTAAACTTCTTTTGGAGCCAGGTGTTTATGTCAGCATTTTATTATAAGTTCTGGAAAGTTTGATTATGTTATGTTATAATTTTCAGTATTTGCTTCTCCTTCGAAGTTCTGATCATTCTACTTTGCGGAAAACTTGTGGATATGTTCTTCTTGTTGTTTGGTGCAACTGGGATCTTTTCATTTTTGTACGTTGGTACGATATTGTCTGTTTTCGGCTTAAACCCACACAGTTTTGCATTTAGATTTCATCTCAAAGATATATATTAATATTTTTTACCATGTAGATGTTCTATTTAACAACCATACCTGAACAGGATATGTTCTATGGATTTTTACAACTGTGCTCTTGATTTCTAATGATGTTCTACTCCTGCTTATATATTTAAGTTATTCTCTCTCATTTTTTTTGGATAGGAGACGAAAACAATTTCATTAATTTATCTAAGTGTTACACAGACTCATCAGAATAGGTGACAGAAAGAAAGATAGGAGAGAATGTTGAGAGAGGCAGAGACAGATAGACAGATGCCCATACATAGAATAAAAGAAAACATAGGAGTATTCGATAAAACGAAATCCCAAAAAACTGATTATGATGTTGATGATGGGTAGGGTGTGGAAATAAAACAGAGGTAATAGGAAATATTTAGGTTCTTCTTAATTTGGAGAATATTCACATTCCTCATATTTAATGAATACTCTTACTTAATAGTCGAGTGATTGAGTGGCAGCCTAATTCGAGACTGAGTCTGAGATGTCGTGTTCACATCTCTATATATGCATTTGGGCATAATATCTTACAGCATTGAAAAGCTAATTATAAATTTTTCAAACCAGTTATCAACTCTGGCCTTATACAGGCAATGTAGATACCACTAACTCTACATCAAGATTGTTTTTTTTTCTTTTTTTTTCGATGGGGTTCGTTATATTGGAATTTCTATGAACGAGCTTCGTGGTCGTATTGATCGAAGTTATATAAGCTATATGTTACATCTATTCTCTTATGCTAATGAAGAAGATTAGCTGGTGAATATTTTTGTAGGAAGCTAGCTGCTGCCAATCTTGTGAATATTTTTGGTTACTTGTTTCTTTTCTTGTGCAATGTTTGCTTCCTTTGGAATAACTCAAGTCAATAAGACCCCCAAGTATCAAAGGTCTGAGATTACACTTTTGCAGCTATAATCAGCATACTTGCCCATTCCGATTAAGAAGTCCTTATTAGAGTTGTTGAGTTGTTGGAGGCCATTATCAGTGGAATTTTGTTGAATTATGCGTATATTTATCATCCATTAGTGATGCATGATTAAAATTCTTTATTTTGAATTTGCGTATAGTAAGGTAGGATTAGCACATTGAGCGACTATGATAGGTGCTTCTAAAAGTGGAGTGTAAGATGAGCATGGCTGGTGGGAACTCCTCTTTAAAAAGTTAACTAAGAAAATGTACTGTACTTTATAGATAAATAGGAGTAGTCGATGCATCTTATAAATGTTGTGAGATCTCTCAATCTTTTTATTGAGATTCTTAACATATTTCTTCAAGATGAACTATTTAGGTTCACTGGATGTAAGTTTGGACTTTTAAGTGTTCTACTTTAAGAATTGATAAGTATGAAGTTTTATTTCACAACTAATTGACGATGAGAGAAGTAGTTCATGTATTATATAAATATTATGATATCTTTTCATTTCTCCAATATGATTTTCAATAAATTTGATAGCATATAAGTAGTTTTTGCTACTTTCATTTCTGCTACAAGTAACAGCAGTTTGTTATCATACACTCTTATTCTTTGAATGAATGGAATCAACAAAATGTGACTCCTAAACTAGCCTTCTTGTGTTCTCTGCTTAGGTGAGAAATAATAATCTCACAGGATAATAACTTTGCTTAGTGTTAAGATCCATATTCCCTCAATCTAGATTGATTTTGATACTTGTCAATCTGAGTGATCAAAATAATTTTGAAGAACTAAGAAATAATTAGTTCCATTAATGTTGGTCACCTCCTTAAGATTAAGATTTAACATTTCTTATGTTTTCTGTATTATTTTGTGAAATTACCAATAGTGCACCCAAGCTGTAAAAAGAAACTTGGATAACCCTTATCAACGATGACGGTTGATCCCTAAGAGGTGATCTCATTAGTTGTATCCTTCATGGTAAGTTTCTGGTTTGAGACTCACTTGAGTTTAATTATAAAATATTTTTGTTGTTTTCTGAATCTAGGTCTTATCTTAAGACGATTACTCAAAATCCGAGTCATAAAAAAAAATTGACGATCGACAATTTTAACAATTACAACATATCTTCCACTACATCATACTACAGTCACAAGTTAAACATAGTTGGTCAGGTTCAGTTTTTTATTGTCTTTATTGTCCTAGCTTCTAGGCACTTCAACCATTCTCACATGATAGTTCGTCTACTTTATATTATTTGATTGTCAAAAAAGAAACTCTTGAGTAGATGCTCGCCCTAATCAAAATTTGAACTTTTTAAACGACAAAATTAAAGAGACCAAAATCACATATTTTAAGAATATCAAAATCATATTTTAAAGAACTCATTTTTTAAATTCGATTGGGAACAAAAATCCTTGCACTTTTACATACTTCACTTAATACAAGTCCAGCAAGCTCAATACATAGATGATAATGCAAAAATGCCAAATTACAAATGTAATGGTAGTCCCATTCAACCTGGGAGGATATCTCATTTACTCAGCCCAAAATATCTGCACAACTTCAATTAAGAAAATCAATAATCAACGACATCGAACCAGTTTTCCAACTCAGAATTACAGATTTGTATTAATTATCCCAATCTCGGCCTAGCTAATCACCCTGTGAGATTTAAGACCCAAAATCATAAATCTGTCAAGATTATTGAAGATACAATCACAACATAAGCCAGAAAAATGAAAAAGGCAAGCTGAGCAAAAAGCTTAGGATTTTCCCTCATATTTGGGGCTGTAACGGCCCTGCAAAATTCATACTTTGTCCAATAAGTTTAAGGCAAAACGAGAAACCAACATCTTCAGCAGCTTAAAAGAATTCTGACAGTAACTAATTACCTCGCAATGTGCTGAGAAAGTCGTTGAAATGGCAAACTCTGGATGAAGACCATGCCTGGTCCTGTTAATGTGGCTGTCACTAAGTTGTCACCCTGAAATTAAACAATCATGTAATGGTCAGTTAAAAACTGTGGTTTCCCGGCTAGCTTACAAGTACATCAACTATTCTAACAAAACGATCAGCTTGACCCTACAACATTGAGTATCAAAAAAACTAGTAAACAATTAATTCTTGAGCAAGTGCTCGCTATAAATTGCATAACCTTTAGATTTTTCAAGACTTTCTTGATCACTAGACCAACCTACATGATGAGTGAGGAGTAAAAAGTGACAAAATGTATTCAACACAGACAGAATCTGTGGTTAAAGCTTAGGAATGATGGGAGTTTGAAAATGTTGACTGAGTTTCCTTCTTCATGACCAGAAGCTTCTGCTATTTTATAATTTCTTTAGAGATGATAAAGATACCGTTGAGATGTGTCTTGAACTATGATACCCCACGATTACTTAGTTAGGAACGAAATATGTAATTGGATTATATTTTTGTATTTGAGATTTTATATTTTTTAGTCATATTTTGTAATAAGGTTTTATGAGAGGGAACTAAATAAACCATTTGAAACCCCTAGCTCCACGTGATCGATATTTTGTATTTTGTATCTCCAAGATTAATAAAACCATTCTCTCTTCTACTCGTAGACGTAACTAACATACTGTTAGTGAACCACATAAATCACGGTTTTATTTTGATACCCACTCTAGAGAAGCCTACAAGAGAGCTATACATATGCATTCCCAATTGGCCCCAAGTAAAAATGAACAATAATGGCAAATAATTACAAAAAGTAAAGCTCTACCATCATCATCTAACCAAAGCTTAGTGTGTGTATCATATTGTATCTTTCCATTTCAAGCAAAGCACATCCTATGATGGGTTGGCTTTTGTGTAGATTTTTATATTTATGAGCGTCCAAGCCAACTTGCGTGCAAATCAACTAATCTCACATAACAACAGTCTAACTCTACTATATCTGGTTGGATATTAAATCTTAGGTAAATGGTCATTATAAAAAGTCTTTTTCAAACCAAGCATTAAGGGCACAACGATATATGAGTAAGTCCATCATTATTTACATATTCCTTTGTAAATATCAAATTAATGCATGGCCAACGAATAGAGAAGCCATTGAAAGAGAAATAAGGCAACAATTTGGCTTCTGTGTAGACAATAACCCAGAAATCAAATTATTGCATGGCCAACGAAAAGAAGACATGGAAAGAGAAGCAAACTCATAAATATAAAGAACTCTTACCCCAAATACTGCTCTTCTCCCAGTTCCATTGTATTTGATTTGGACATCAATGGTGGTGGTCATAGCCACAATGCAGGAGATATCCACTGATAATACTTCACCAATCTCGAGATTTTTCTGTACAACTAGCAGAGCCCAAAAAGCTTCCATAATCAGTTCATTTATATCATACATTATTTATCTTAAAAATAAAAAAAGTTTTTTTTTAAAGTAAAAATTTTAATTTTGAATTTTCTAAAGGATAAAGCAAGCAGAGCATTGAATCTCGAAGATTAAAACAAATATATCGATATAAATAATTTGATCTCCCTCTCCCTTCTGGCCATTGTACATTATTACTAAATTATGAACCAAAAATCTCTCAAGAAAAACAACCATCAGCAAACGAATGAATATTGCAGAAAATTACTCCATCGAATTAAGTGTTAAAAGAATATGATTCCGATGTAATATATTAGCATAAAAGCATCTGACTTGGTACAATTTAAAGGTCAGCAGTTGTGAACTTGTGATAGAGTACATTACAAGTGTGGAAATAAATCTTAATAACAAAATGAGCACTTGAGTTGCTCTAGCAAACAGTCATATGGAAACTCAAAGCAAATTCAGGGTACTTTTCAGTTTTCATAATTACATAACAGTGGTAAACAAGTCCTTTGGAAAATTTGCTAAATAAAATGAAAATACCAAGCACATACCAGATCCACCCCCAAGAATATAGGCAAGCCCTTGGCCCGATAACTTCTGCCTAAGAAACCCCTAACAATAACATTCACAGTACAATAAGAGGAAAAAAAAAACACTGGGAAGAGCAAAAATTAATACCAGAAAGCAGAGATGCATGAAGCAGTTAAACAATACTGAACAATAAATCAACTCACCTCCACACCTGTAATTGCATTGCGTACTCTGTGATCAACTGTGTTATTAACCTTCACATCATTAACAGAGCAAAGGAATGCATCTGGCTACGTATAAAAAATGAAGCGAAAATTATCAGGAAATTGAGCCTAGAAGAAGACAAATTGTATAACTGAATTCAAGATAACTAAAATTTCTGTGTCTAAACATATAAATTATTATCTTCCAAACACAGTGAAGGCAGAGGGCAGGGGGACAGGGGTAAATTGGTTATCAAGAAAAGTACCATAGGAAAGCTACTAGGCAGAAAAGAAAAGTAAAAAATATTCTCTACCTGGCATAAAAGTTCTCCACCAAACATCGCCATATCAATCTGCAACATAATTATAGAAACATATATGTCACTGAAGAGAAACTGGAATGCAGCTAAAGTCAATTGATGAGAGATTTTATTATTATTATTATTATTAAAATATAGTTATGATTAGTTTTTTCAATAATAATAAATAAAGGAAACAAAACACAGTACAAACCGGAAGAATCCTAGCCAGAAAAGGTGCAGAAATTCCAACATATCCATCACCTGTACCAGAATTCCAAAGAACGATGCTAGTGACGCTCTTTCCAAATAGCCAATGCCAAATGCCCACTTCATTTTCCGGGAGAAAAACATTTTCCATTTCAATAGACCCAGACATGAAACACATCGAGCCTGTAAGAATAAATGTATCAGTTGCACATACAATTAATAGGTAACAAAGAAAGAAGAGAATCTTTCCTCAACTAGGTAATAAAAGTAGATGAACTACAAGAAAACCTCAGTTCTCACCTCTCATAAACAGAACCTTTTAAATAAGGAAAGTTGTCATGAGTTTTATTTTTCGATTTTGAATTCAACAACATTGGGGTAGGAGGATTTGAATCAATAACATTTTAGTTACTAGGTCATATATCATGCCACCTGAGCTATGCACTTGTTGGCAGTTGCCATGAGTATTATTGCAAATTTCATATGAACATTGATGAGTAAGTATAGTTGAAACAGCAGTTTAAGAGCACTAACAAATCATCAAGTTCAACATTCTGTATATCGAGTACCGAGGTCTATTGACCAACAAGCCCAACACTATGGGGAGAGAACTTGAACCACTTACTATTCACAGAGTGTTAATATTATGTACAAACTAAAAGCACGTTGAACAAGTGTGGGAGGCACATTGAGGTCAATATACCAAACATGTTAAACATGAACTTGGCCTAAGGGAAGTGCTACAAAAAATAGAAACAATAATCAAACAGCTAAAAAATATTTCTCTATAAGATATAGAAAGAAAAACGAGTATATCCAAGAAGAAAAAAAATACCCTGCTTAGTACTTACCAGGCCTTGCAATAACCTTTTCTTGTGGCTTCAGCATTATCTGCCAATGCAAGATGACCAAGAAAATAAAGAGATTAATAAATAATAATAATAATAAATAAAGAGATGCAGTACTTGAAAAAAGACAATAAACATGAAAGTGGTTAACCTTGCCTTTATGTGACACAGAATAACAATCACAACATATGATATACCTGCACTACTTGAGCTTCACCACCCAAAATCTGAAAAGGTATCATTGCATCTTGTGGACTCTAAACAATGATGTAGAACAAACAACTGTCAGTAAAACAACAGTAATAAACTCATGCACTAGATTTCAATTCAATAAAACTTCATGAGACCATTTAAAATTTAATCCTTACAAATCTTCAAATATTATAGCCTGTAAAAATAGTTCAACATAATCTCTATAAACTTTTTTTTTATATTCGTGAGTGTCTTGGCCAGCTTACGAGCACCACGACTATCCTCACGGGACATACCGTCTGACACTACAACATTTGGATGTCAAAAAAATCCGTTAGAAATTATTTCTTAGATAGGTGGCCATCAAGGATTGAACCCATCACCTCTTAGTTACTTATGACACTCTTGACCACTAGGACACTCTATGATGGTTTCAAGGTAGCCACTGCATTAAATATAATGGCATCTTATGTGCGCTTACCAAGTTTTATTGCTAAGCCGACTTAGAGTGGTTATTGGCCAATCATCAACCCATATCGCTTCTTTCCAAGTTTGTTTCCATATCACAAACGTGTACTCTTTAGTGCAAGAACTGTCATGGGGAAATGCCTAAACTTTTTTTTTTTGGTTTTTTGGTTTTTCTAATTGACATACAATGCTCATGATTTTGGATTATGTCAATGTCGATTGTTGAAGAGTCGGATATTAGTAAATAAGTGTGAGGTAAACCGTTGCCTCTCATGGAGTGGGAAGATCCATTTGATTTTGGCCAATAGGGGGCATTACAACCAAGGTTATAAAAACTTTCTCAAACGGTCTACACTCTACAGGGTTATACTGGGTTGTACAGCAAGTTGGATGCTCGATTTTAAATGCTTGAAATTCTCACCTCTTTGAGCTAAAAAAGGTCCATTCCGCACTGCCATATAGTTATCATATCTTGAACTGCATTTTAAATAGCAGAATATATACAAACATTCTGGTCAACTCCTCTTCAGAACTCGTTGTGTTGTCTTTTCTAATTTTTGAAGACCAACACACTCGTGATCAAATCTAGAAGTGAATAAGGAGTCAAGAATTATCACATTCCAGAAAAAATCTGGTGGCTGGGATGTAGTTCTATCGATGTATCTAACATTTGGCCAGTTAGAAAAAGGCTGGTAAAAAGATAACTCACTAAGAGGATGTTTGTTTGACGTAGTTAATAAGCTATTACAAATGAGTTTTTACAATTGCTCTGCAAACAATCACATCCAAACGAGTTATTGTAATCACTTATTTCTAAACAATTAAAATAATCATTTGTTTCTACCCGTTCCTTTTTAATCATTCAT
>JBBMKA010000030.1:5093351-5142866 GCA_037833695.1 Sechiopsis laciniata | reverse complement strand
TTCTTTGGCCCATAGTTTCTAGATTCTTCTTTGGGCTTTAACACTTAAAATGTTATTTGGACCTTAATATTTAACAAAGGCGGCGTCCCATTCCTTTCATTGTATCTCATTTGGTGGATTTTTTTTTATAATTATTTTAAAATTAAAATAACCACATAATCTATTTATTATAATTTAAAATTAGTATATTCAATATGATGTGATAAAAATATTTAATTTTGAAATATCTTTAAAAAAATTAATAATTAAAAATGTATTTTTTTTCACTCCATTATAGCAGTAACTCAACAATATTAATATATATTCAATGATAAAGAAGGATTCGAGAATCTCCTCATTTTTAAATATTGTAGATCTTATATTTTATATATATCCCTAAATTTAAAAGATGACAAGCAACTTAACCTTAACCAATTTGAAAATTTAGACATTAACCTTGATTTATGATAAATCATTTTAATTTATCAAAACTTAAGATTGGGTAATTAATAAATGAAAATTAATCTGATTTAAATTAATTGATATTAAATTAGACATTAACTATAAGTAGTAATTGCTTTCAAAAAAAAAAAACTACAAGTAGTAATTAGAATTTATTAATTAATTAATTAGCATAAGTATCTCTCCTCTCACTCTTTATACCCTAGAATAAAAATTTAAAACCTCGCCTCTATGCTAAAATCTCTTGCTTGAAAATTTTATTATTAGATAACAATCACTCTTTTTTCTTATTTAATAAACTAGTCAAATCTAAAAAATAATTATGTATATGATCACTTTCAAACAAATTAGTAACTATAGTTAATGGTATTAATGAGTATTGTTACGTATTTTTTTATAATATTGAAATTAATAGGTATTTATAATACATAATACTTTACACAACTTGTTTATATCTATAATTACCATGTGAGAAGATTGATTTCAATGCGATTTCCCTTTTTTTTTACGACAACTAAATGTAACTTTTAATCAAACAAACGATAAATGTAAGTAATAACTTACAAAGTGGCCCAACACAAAGCTAGAGCCAACGGAATAACACATGATTCACATGAACAAAATGGTTATAGCTTAGGTTCGAAAGGAGTGGGGCATGGGAATGTTCGAGTTTTGACTCCTAATCAATTTCCACGCTTTAAGTGTCGGTGTTTACCTGCATCTCGATTAATTTTACAGCACAATCATCCGATTCTATTACATTTAGTTGGTAAGAAAACTTGCATTTATACTCCAACTCAATGCAACCTTCAAAACCGATGAAGCACAAAACTCAAAACAAGCAAAATAGCTGATTATGGAACAAAAAGTTGGAAACCGATTAATCGTTATATAGTTGGAAAGTACAATACGGATCAAACTGTACGTCAGACTGGCTAAATATATCTAAATTGAATTTTAAAAGTTGGATTTGTTCGAGTATTTTATATAATTAAAAAAAAAAAAAAAAAAAAAATCGGTGAAACTTTGGTTTTTTACTTGTACAATTTAACTTACTTTTTTAGTATCTTACTAAATATTTTTTAATAGTTAGCAAAATACTTCATTTCTCTAAACTTGTTGTCTTTATCTTTTCATCCAGCAGAGGGCGTCTTGACTTCAGCAACAGCTGAAAGAAACCGTCTACTAAATCTAAAATGAGCAATATTTGTGTCTTTGCTCAAAATTTTTATTCACATTTATAGTCACACATTTTTTTATTTAAAATAATATAGATAAAAAAATTGTGTGACCATAAAGGTGAGTATTGATAGCTTACTGCTCGTCTAAATTTGGCTACATTCGTGTATTTCATTTGGATTTCATTTTTTTTAATTATGTCAAAATTAAAAATAATCATGTTTATTATTAGAATTTAAAATTAGTATAGCGAACATTTCATTATGTACGTAAAAATATTTGATTTTGAAACTTCATCAAATAATTAATAATTAAAATTATATTTTTCTCCACCAACAAAAGAAATAACTTAACAACATCAATGTATATATAATAACCAAAAAGTGATAAATTCGAATCCTTTCATCCAAATTATTATAGAACTATATATATCCTTAAATTTAAAAGATGACAACCAAACAATTTCAAAATTTAGATATTAAACTTAATTTATGATAAAATTTTTAATTAATAGAAACTTAAGATTAGGTAATTAATAAATGAAAACTAATTTGACATTTTAATTTAAATAAATTGATATTAAATTAGACATTAACTATAAGTAGTAATTGGAATTAATTAATTAACTAGCATAAGTATTTCTCTTCTCACTATCTATACCCTAGAATAAAAATTTAAAACCTCGTCTCTATGATAAAATCTCTTACTTGAGAATTTTATAATTAGATAATAATCACTGAATTTTTCTTAAAGGAACTCAAATGGACAAAGGAAGGGAGAAAGTGGTACAAAGCTAGAGCCAAAGGAATAAAACAAGATTGGTTGTGACATATTTTTAATTTATAAAATAAATATACACGTGACACCTAAAAATTTCACATAAATAAAATGTAGGTCCCTTCTACACATTCATGAGCACGAGTCTCATACTTATTCTTGAGAGGATTGGTGGGTTTGTGTTAGACCACTTTGTAAGTTATTTATTTACATTTATAATTTGTTTGAATAAAAGTTACATTTAGTTGTGGCCAACAAAAGTTGAGCTCAAGAAAAAGGAAAAAAGAGTTACACTTGGTTGCGTCTATCTAGTCAACCTCTAACTCGTCCTCCTCGTTTTCATTGTAGTTCATCATCAATTTATGGAAGATTTAAAATGAATATTTATTAATTATTTTTAAAACATTTACATTTAAAGGAGTTTTGTAATTATTCAAAATAACTACTCATTTTTACCACTAAAAATAACTCTTCATTTCTAACCATTCATTTTTAATCGTTCATTTATAACTATTCAAAATAACTTTTTATTTCCAACTATTTCTACCTTCTCAAAATAACTCATTTTTAATTATTCATTTCTAATCATTCTTTTTTAACTACTAAAAAAACTACTCATTTTAAATTCATATCTAAACAAACTATTGTTTTTTAACTCTTTGACAAAAAAAAAAAAAAAAACCACATATAAATAAATTTTTTATTATAACTCTCAATTTTTAACTCCTCAAACTAACTTCTCATCTAAAACCTCATTCAAACACATCTTCTCTTTAATCCTCACTCTTTGTTAATCTTCTCTCAATCAAGACAATGAGTTATATAACTAGTGTTTAAGTCAGTTTACCTGTTTCTCCATTAATTTTATGGTTGCAGAACCATCTAACTCAATTACACTTTGGTTGATTGTAGGATAAAAAAAAAACAAAAGACTATTGTCGGTTTCCTATGATGTTAATGCCCAAAATCTTGGAGTTAGCCCCAAGGGAAACCAACATTAAAAAGTAAATAAAGGAATCTAAATGACATGCAAAAGGAAGAAATGAAATGAAAAGGAAAACATATGGAAAGAGATCGGCAAATTTTGCAGTCCATGAATTCCATGCATAGCTAGCTGTATACGTGAACCACGACTAAGTACATAAACTCAATCTACTAAGAAAACAAAGGGGTTTCCTTAAGGAACTAAATTAATCTCCTAAACTATCCATAATTAAATTATGTTTTTCTTTTCATGGTAAATATGCTGTAGTATCTATACTCCAACCCAATGGCAGCCTTGAAAACCGATGAGTCGATGACCAATGTGAGTGCAGCAATCCACCATAATGCGCACGTAAATTCAAAGCATGATTCAGTAACTGATCCTCCGAGCAAAATCGTTCAGTCTGTTGAGATAATCACTCGAAAAGAAGTCTTCAATGACGGTCATCGTCCTAGAAATTAATTTCCTACGATTTTTTTTTACATGTAAATATTGTAAGGTCAGCAATATGTCCCTTGAAAATAATCGAGGTGCATGCAAGCCAAAAACAATCATGACAAACTGAGCAGAATGAGATGGTTATGCACATTTTAATCAAGTACATCAGCTTGAACTCCATATAGTGATCCAGAGATACTAAGTTAGCACAGAATAACTTCAGTAGAAATCCTTTAGAATTCAAACTTTGAGGTTAAATATCAAGATGGGGTGGAATTTTTGCCTGAACAAAATCCATATTTTCTCATCAGCTCTATGCTTTCGGCAATGGTGGATCCAGCAGTACCAACAAAACCAAGTGAAGCACAACTACAAACTGTTTCCTCTATATATAACAGGATATCCGGTAATCTCTCGGGAACACATTTTTTCTTCACATCGCGAATTATGCTTCGACCAAATGCACTGGATGCCAATCTGAAGACATGTCCTTCGGCCATCACTTTTTTGGATGCTCGTAGAACCGATTCATCGTGTTCTTTGAGGAAAAAGAGTTTGAAGCGATTTGAATCACTGACCAAATTCCCCAAGTAGTTTCCAGTCCAATTAGATTCAGGAAGGTCGGTCATCACGAAAATGTGAATAGGTTCATTAGCATTCTTCATTATAGAGTCTAATTTCTGTTTGAGGGCCAAAAAAGTAGCCTTCCAGTGATTTTTGAACTGCCCATCTAACAATCTCAGTTGAGCACAAAGAAACGGAGCTTTTATGATCTTGTCAATATACTCTTTCCCTGCGCTCAAGATCTCTGGGACAAATGGTAGATACTCAATGTTTTTCATCAAAGAACTAATTCTTTGATCTCCACTAACTTCATGAATATCAATATACAGTTCTGAATCTTTGTAGGGGGCAGTGAAAAGACTTCCAAATGCCAAAACAGTAGCTGAATCGGCTTTGGAATCAGGTCCAAGGGTTCTATACACATCTCGACGACGTCTTACATATCGCACCTTCTTTTTCTTCTTAAGCTGTTCATTGGGCTGAAACAAATCTAATGCTCCATCAGCTTCACCATTTTGGTAAGTCCAAACTGTGGTTCTGCAATCTTCATCAACAGCATGTAAACAATTGTCCACATTCCCATTAAGCCCAGCTAGTAGGCGACCACATTGCTTTAGGTTATATTCATTGGAACAAACACTTTCCAGATCCACCCCACACCATAAGTATGCAAAGGTCCTAAAATCTATGGCTTTAATAGAAGAAAAAGAAGTTAATGATGAAATATCTACAATATCCGTCATCGAAACGTACCTGCCACAACATTGAAATACATGGCTAATGTCATCAAATATTACACACGTTATCACTTTTTTCATCTCCTAGTTAACCCAATCACAGAAGAAAACAATGGAAAAGAGAACTACAGCCAGAATTGCATCCAATTTAAGGTTTTTTGCCACAAAAGTTGGTAAACTGTTATAGTGACAATAAGATCTGTTAAATTGGAGTAAACGGTTTCATAAGCCCGATGTAAGAGGCTTTCATCCTATGCCTTGAACTGTTTGATACCCCAAGATTATTTAGTCGAATAATCGGAGTCTCGCTGCCTGGTCAGTGAGCGGAAATCTAAACATAGACGAAATATTTAATTGAGTTTATGTTTTTTTATTTTTTTTATCAAGCTTCTATGTGTTCTGGGATTAATAGGGCTTTATGAGAGTGACCTCTATAAACTCTCTTAAAACTTTATCTATACTCTCTTAAAACTATAGTCCTAATTGATAGACATTATGTACTTTTGTATCTCCAAATAATAAACTGTTATCTACTCTGCCCGTGTAGCTAACACATGAACCACTTAAATCTGTGTCATCTTGTCTCAAGTTTTCTTTACAGTTTCGTTGGTTGTTGTTTCTGATTTCATAATATCCTGGTAATACAAAATTCCTTTTAAGCAACTCTCCAATTTACCGAAACGGCTCAATTATTATGTTTAGAAGCAATGTACATGGAAGAAACAATCCAGCAACAACGCAAAAATCAGAACACTCATCAGGAAAAAATCAAGACATCTCAAACCTAAAATATCTCAAACCAAGGGGAAAATGCTTACCTCCCATCCCGTAGAAGCTCGAGCATATGCTCCCAAACCGAAAACCGAATCTCTCCAGGATCCAGAACTCTAAATTTCGGACAACTCCCGAGGGCTACAGCATGGTGATCCAAAATCGGGGGAACAACAAGAGTCCGGTTGAGAATCCCGGCCATCAGAATTGCGTTCTTGAACTCGGAAAGCTGGTTGCTAAACCCGCTGTGAGGTGCGTAGAACAGAAATCTCTCACCAAAATTCAAGATCCGGGAGTTGCATTGGCGCGAAATTGAAGCCGAGAACGCAGTCGAAGACATGAAAGAGGAAGAAGATGATGAGGAAAACAGGTACAGGAGAAAGAAGAAACAGAAGAGTAGAGCGAGAATAGATAGAGAAAAACGAGACAAATGGAACTTTGAATTGGATTTCTTTGCGTTCCATTGCTTGATTGTCGATCTGCTTGAACCGAAAATATTCATGGCCGCTCTCTCTGTGTTCAGAACTTGTCTGCAACAGAGAATGTGGAAGACGAAGCAAAATGGAGCGAATAGCCATTGGCACGGGCCGTACTGCCGCCTTGCTCGTTAACGGGCTTTAGGCCCATGTGGTATAATCCGCTAGGAAAGGAGCAAGTGTAGGTGAATAATTATGTAAGTTGCATTTTTTTTTTTAATTAATTTAAATTGCCAATCAATTTCCATTTTTTTAGTACAAGTTTGAAAGGAAGAACACAAACCTACAAAGAGAATACTATTACGCTAAATAACGATCTTCGAGATCGAACCTGTCACGATGGAATTAAAACTGAATAATGAAATCATCAAACCACCATCCCTTCTAGTATTTCCCAAAACTAGTTTAATCTAATAGTAATGGATATGTACTTGGTAGCATGTTCAAATCTCCTAACAAATCATTGTTATAGCAAAAAAAAATTGCAATTAATTTCATTGACATTGTATGCTTCTAATATTGTGAAATTCAATTAAAAAAATTGCAACCAATTTGCAAATATTGTGCCAATTTTTCAACAAAGGGCTTGAATGCATGTACTCATGATTAAGTGATATTAGTTTGAATTCGCAAAAATTGCAATCAATTTTATTTAGTAAAAAGAATTGATTAATAAAAATTAAAGCATCCAAAAGTTTAGGAGTATAAATTAATTTTTGCCCCCAAAAAAGTATAGAAATGGTTCTAATTGAAAATTTTAAGTTAAAAAATATAGAAAATTTTAAGATGGTAGGTTCTAAAAGCTTCTAGCTAGGGATGTAGACGATTCGATTTGGCAGTTGACCGATTGGGCAAAAATCAACCAGCTAGCAAAGCCAGAGTTAGAACAAATTTGGATCCAAGAGGCGTCATTTGGAGGTAAATCAAAATAATATTTCCCAATATTGGGATCGAACTCACCACAACTGCAGCACCAACCACTAGCCACAATATTAGTTTGATTCTATTTTCTAACACTTAATATTAGTATTATCAGTCGGTTCGGTTCCATACAATTTTTTTTTTTTTTTTAAATCAAAACTAACCAAAAGTGCTCGGTTTTTTATATTCTGAAACCGAATTCGACCGAAAATTTTGGTTTCAACCCAAACAGATGTCAGTTTCGGCAGTTTTATCGATTTTTTGGTTATTTTCTTGCATCCTTACTTCTGGCTACTAAATTTTGCACGCTAGAGTCGAGTGAAATGCACACCAAATACTTCTTTAAAAACACATTAAAAGGCTTGAAATAACTTTCGGCAATATAACTAGACATGACCTAAAGAAATAGGAACCATTTTTAAAAACAAATTTTAGAAAAACTTTGATGGCCTACTTAAAAACAATCGAACTTGCATTTCAAACTAGAACAAAAACCTAAAGCCAGCTTTCAATTTTCCACAACTTTTTTTAAAAAAATATTCAATTTTTCACTACTTGAACACAATCAATTATCATAAAAGCTATAAAAATATACATTTGAAATACAAAAATACATATAGAAAATGGAAGCTAAAGAAAAAGAAAAACAGCCACGCAAACCTCAAATTAATTTCTTTCCTCTATAACTTTGACTGATTATTCTATCTCTTATGGCAGGAGCAAATTCAAGCGATGCATCCTCCCCAACAAAGAGTATCAAGAGTCGGTAAGGGAAGCTTTGCAATTCTCATGGTCTTCTAACCAATTTTGAACTATCCGCATCGCATAAAATGCATTATCTCGAGCTGTTAGATGAACAAGATCGTTTATTATCCCATGGTGACCCTTGATCTTCTTGTGCCACTTAGGGTAGCTCTGCGACGTACCATGCTTGGAGCTCTGTCAAGACTTGGCTCATCCTCATCGCTTGCTTCGTCAGACCTCCATCTCGGGGCACCATTCGAATATCGAATGTCGGCTGCAGTATCGTGTCCTCCATGGCTGCATTATTTAGAAGAAGAAAAAAAACATGTAGACGAGAAATAAAATAGGCAGTGGAGAATGAAATTGGCGTTTCTTTCTTACCTTGAAATGTCTCTTGGGTCATCAAAAGAAGAGATGTTCCAAGTTCCGTTATCTCAAGCAGATTTACTGGATCCATTTTCCTGCACTCCCCTTGAGGCAATATCTAATAAACCGGACTTGCTGCTCGGTGTATTATATATAGGGTTAGCAGTAATCCTACGGGAATATGGAGACGTATTCCGTACTCGGTTAGTAATTCCATTCAATTCTCTTTCCAGTGAGAGATTCTCCAGGTCATTGTCTGAGTGTTGACTATTTGGAAGGACCCTGGATGAACTTCTCTTGGCTTCTTCTGGGGGTGAAATATTCATAGCACTTGCTTGATGGAATCCTGAACCAAACATGTCCTGAAAATTGACACTCTTGTTTAGGTTATTTTGTATCTTTGGTACTCTTTCCTTACTAGCATAAAGCCTTTCGTGAACTGACGGTGAGCCTAAGGTTGCGATTTTGGAGAAATTGAATATCTCAACTAGTTTTCCTAGAGTTTCAAAAAAACTAGGGGTTTGAAGATAAACTTATTGTTGTTTCTCTGTGATAAAGTAGATGTCTTAGTTGAGGGGATCAATATAATGTTTAAGCTCGCTCCTGTACCTGGCAAGATGAATCAGCATCTGGTGACACTTCCATTTCTTCTTAATTAACACCAATATTAGGCACCTTCCCGGATTTTATTTCTAGCTGTTGAGCTTCTGGTAGCAACTCCATGAATTTATCTTGTTTATTTCAGGCGATAAATTTAATAACTTCAAAAAAGTACTAAACATAATGACATGACAAGGACCAAGCATGAATTGCAAACCCAGAAAGTATCTGATAAGATTCAAGATCTAGATTATATCAAAAGGAAAAGAACTACAAGATAAACCAAGATTTAATAGGTCTTGAAACTTCTCATTCTTGAGAACCACTCACTCTTAAGCCCTAATACCAAAATGGTTATAATATATTTGATACCTTTCTCCCCCCCCCCCCCTACTACCTCTATTTATAAACCCTAGCTTCTAACTTACTCCCCAAGTTATTGTTAACATACCCCTATATTATTCCTTAATACTCTAAGGCCCATAGCCTCATTAATTGGAAGACAATCACCCTTCCACACGAGTAGGGAGGACTAGAGATCACTAATATGAAAGGCAAAAATGAAGCTCTTCTATCAAAATGGATATAGAGATACGGATCGAAAAAAATGGCATTGTGGAATGATTGATGCTAAGTACAGGCAATATTATTTTAGCAACAGACCGACAATGATGAATTATAAGGGTTACAAAGGCCCATGGAAAGATATCTTAAACATGAGGTAAAGGGTCCTTGACAAAATTACATATATTATAAAGAATGGAGCCGACACTTTTTTTTGGGAAGACGTTTGGATTCATGAGACTCCATTGGCTAGCAAGTTTCCTCTCTTATACCATTTGTCGAAGCACAAGAAGCGGGTGGTAAACTCACTTTGGGATCAGGAGCAATTGGCTTGGAATCTTTGGCTTAGATGGAATTTAAAGGTTAAAATTGAGGAATATTGCAGCTTGACCCATATGCTCAACACTTAGGGAAGCTGATGATATTGTTGTTTGGAAGCCAGATCTATCTAGTCGTTATACGGTCTAGTCTATGGTGAAAATTCTTACTTCCAATCCTCTGGAACAACCTGATAATCTTTATGAGGTTATATGGAAAGGTAAATACCCTAAGAAAATTAAAATTTTCTTGTGGGAACTATCTCATGGAGCAATTTTAACTCATGACAAACTACAGCGGAGACTTATTAATAGAGCAATCTCTCCCCAATGGTGTTCGATTTGCCAGAATGATTCGGAGTCTATTGCCCACATATATGGAAACTGTATTTTTGCATCTCAATTTTGGAATTTTATCAGAACTGTATTCAAATGGCCCATTACACTTCCGGCGGATCCTTATCTTCTTCTATCATCCACTTTACTTGGGCACCCTTTCAAAAAGGAGAAGAAAGTTTTATGGGAGCATTTTATTAGGGCATTTTGTTAGACCATTCGATTAGAGAGAAATAGGAGGACTTTTCAAGATAAAAAATCATCATACCACTGTTTTTTTGACACCCTTACTTATCATGTTATATCTTGGTATAAACTTAATCCGTTATTTTATTCCTATAGTTATGAAACTCTACTAAATTACTGGAGATCGTTTATTTGATCTCTAGTAATATATATCTATATTGTAATTTCATGCATCAATGAAATTATTTCTCAACAAAAAAAAAGTATAACGATTTAGCAATTATATCCAATAATGTTCACGTTATGATATTAAAATTCATATTAGAATTAGTGTCAAATGACTTCAATGAAATACTTCTACCTTTCTGGTTTCATATGTCAAAATGCAACAAAAATTCAGAACCAGATCCCATTGCAACCAGAAACTCTTGGCATTCAGATTACACGCAAAAGTGTTTTCTAAAAGAACGAGCCTTCAACCCATCGCAAACAATAACCCAAGAAAAGGGAAAAAAAATGGTACAGATAACTTACAACCAATCCTGCTCTCCAGTGACTAGTCGATCTCATCCTGGAGAAAACCTCTTCCACAACAGAGTTCTCAGAAATATAGCCTTGTTTTGCTTTCTAAAGTAAGAGGTTCACTTGGTAGGCCTTAAGATATCGGAACCTCTGAAAGAATATACAGAAAGTCCTCATGATAATCTTCTAGCGTAGAACAGATCTAAAAAAAAGATAACTTAGCATGAATGCTTCATATCAAAAACGAAAAGATGCTAGAGATAATAGGGGCATAATTAGAACAAAAAGTTCTAATGATGTAAACATAATCCTAAGACATGTCTAATGAATACAAATATGTAAATTTATTATTAACGGCTAGTTTTAACGAGGTGTTTTCCTTTCAACTAAATCATTATGAGGAGATAGCCTTTTGAGTAGTACAAAAAAAGCAATCACTTCAGCCCTTTAGTTGGAAAAAAAGAACTGTTGAATGTAACCTGTAGGCTGTAGGAAAAGAACTTTAACAGAAGTAAATAGTTTGGAGAGTTTACATTATTCCTTATCTAGTTCCTTATATTCCTTGCGCCATTAATTTTAATGGGATGACTTCTCGTAAAGTCTAATGGGAGAGTATAAAGATTACCTGAAGATAATAAACAAATAGAAGACTTCTAATAGTGGTTGTTGGATCAGCAGTGAACCACTCCAGCAAGCACTTGTGGAGATGCTTTTCCTCATCTAAATTCCATGGTAACTCAATCATTCTATCCACAAAGTTTCGACGGATACAAAGAAAACAAAGTTCGGTCACCAATATTTTCACCCAGTATTCTAAGCGTCTAAATTTCCTTTGAGCATCATCCAATGCATCCTCATGTTCTTCATACTTGTTCCTATTTCTTACCTTATTACAGAGCATTTTCTGGTACATAAATGCTTCAGTCAGAAGTCCACATTCCACTCTCACCCGGACACTAGTTACAGCTTCCACAAGTGAAATTGGGACTGACATACTATCACGTCCTGACCACCTCAAAACCGTAAGAGCTGTATCAGAATTTTTCCATTCTAACAAAACTTGTGCAATCTTAGGATGGGTTGTTGGGCCTGAGATCTCTGGAAGAAGATGACAGGCTTCCTACATAATGTCATGTTGCAAGAAAAAGTTAGAAGCTAACACATAAAGAAGACACAGTCATACAATGCAGAAAAAGGTTAAGAAATAGGCATTCTATTAACCCAAAAACTCTATGGCGGAAAATTAAAGGACTTGTCTGGATCTGGAATTCTTTCAAGGAGGATGATACGATTTCATCCTCCACTTAAGTACTGGAGTATACATGTTGGGTTAACTAATATATCCAGGTCCTCACATGTAGCCTCGTAGGGCTGGGCAGTTTATTAAACTGATGACTATTCCTTACCATAGTGTTTGTTCTCGACTTTGTGAACTCTTTAAGAGCAGCTTTGCTCCTTTCTTCTCCGAAACCAAGAGATTGAAGTGAAGTAATTAATTCAACCATTTGCACAAAGACTATTCTAACAAGACAACCACCTAACCCTACTACATTTAGTTTCCAAAAACACTCAAAGGAAGATAAATCTTAAGTAGATGGTCACCAGGACTTGAATCCATAATCTCTATGCAATTTGTTATTTACATAGCTCTTATTGACCACTAGTGGCCACGATGGTTAATGATAAATAAGTTGGGATATCGTGGTTACATGAATGACTTCAATCAGGGTCTTTTTGTAATTTGAATTGGCATTACTCTTATCTCAATCCTCATTCAACTTTAATAGGCGTTGTCAACCTTCTAAACTTGAAATACGCAAAAACTTGCAACTACAACCTAAATTACTACACATCACTTGTCTAATATAAATTTAAAGATTTTAGGATTAATTTGAAACTTTTAAAAATCCAACCATTTAAAGATTTGAAAAATGTATATGTATAATTAAATGGGTTAATAGTAGATATTTCCTCCTTATTTTATAGTGGTAGATTTAACTTATTTTAAAGCGTTTTATTTCGCTTTTTAATTATTGAATATGTTAAATAGTTATATTGATTATAGGTATTTTGGAATGTTTTAATTACCTTTTGCATCTCAGATTTTCAAATTGAACACAAATTTTAAGTCTAAGAAAAGTTTAGATTTTTTCCTAACATATTAAAAAAAAAAAAAAAAAAAAAACATTTAGTACTAATACACATCATCTTTACTGGTCTCTACCATTTTTTGTCCAAAAAAAATTCCTTTTCGAAGTTAAAATCAAGCAAATCAAAACCGCATTCATAGATTTGAGGAATTTAATTATGGTAATGAATTTTGTGAATCCAAATTTCGGATAATTTGGATTCTAAAATAGCGAACCAAACACTCCAACAGGAGCTAAGATTTCATTATTATTTTATTTGGAAAGTTTTATTTTTTTATTTTTTATTTTTATTATTATTTTTTTTTTATATTAGAAAAGTTCTATAATTTAAATTTGTCTTATATGTCCTTAATCTATTCATTTTTTCCGTAAAGTTAAAGATAACTGTATAAAAATAAATTAAAAAAAAAAAAAACAATTTCATACTTAATAGATCAATTGATTTTACAAGTAAAAAAACATCAAATGGGCCATTTCATAATTACTTTAATTGAAAAGTTATAATTTTCAAATTAATCTTACATGTCCTTAATCCATTCACTTTTTTCTTAAAGTTAAAATAGCAGCAAAAAAATTTAAAAGTAGGACCATATAGAAACTTCATGTTATATTTGAACCAATACTTATTTAAGGGTAGATAAGTATTTGAAAATACTTACCATCATTTTGGACTACAAAATTCTACGCTTTAATATTTCTCCCTTTATCAATTAAAGTCAATTTTTTAAAAAGAAATAAAAGATTTGGTCCTAAATGGTAGTAAATATTTCAAATATACTTATCCACCATTTGATAAGTTTTGCTCTTATATTTATACAATATATTTTTAGAATTTTATTTTTTATGGCGTCAAGAAAAATCTTCACAAACTAAGAGATCATAGCTTAGTGTATGATACGTCTATTTATGAATTAATTTTATACAATTTCTGAGTAGAGTCCAGTGTGCCTAAGCTATTTGACAAGTCAATTTATATAGTATTACTTTTTCTTTTTTCTTTTTTGAAAAATGATATAGTATTACTTTATAATCATAATTAATGTATTGAAAATAGAAATGAAAAAATAAATTGTCAAAATTACCCCGTCTGTGGAAGTGAATTTTTGGCCAAAGCCATTTAACGACAAAAAAAACAAAAGGAAAAATCAGCATCAAAGGCGTCACCTGTCGGCTTTTGTGACCTCTTTTTCTAACAAGCACATTGACGCTCACCTTTGTAATTCACCAAATAAAATACCCATTTTAAGGTACTACGGTCATTTTCTCTCTTAAGAGCTGCATAAATGAGAAATTATTTTAAAATTTTTTTTTGAGTAATTAAAAATTAAGAATTATAATAAAAAATTTGTTTGAATATGTTTTTTTAGAGAAGTTGGAAACAATAACTTATTTGAATGTTAATTTAAATTGAATAGTTAAAAATATAGCGATTAAAAATGAGTTATTTTGAGGAATTGGAAATAAATGATTAAAAATGAATGGTTAGCACCCATGAGTTATTTTGAGTAGTTAAAACTAAATGATTAGAAATGAAGAGTCATTTTTAATAGTAAAAATGATGAATTATTTTGAATAGTTACGAAAACTCGTTTGGATATAAAAATTTTTTATATATAAATAATTAGTAAATATTCATTTTAAATCTTTTATAAATTCAACAAACAAACACCCGGGAATTGCCAGATTTTCATAATTTTCTACTTTAATCAGATAAACGTCATAAAACAAGAAGTCATTATTATACTGAAAAGGTGAGTGGCGCTCTTTAATGTTAATCCAGTTCAATATCAGGATCACATGTTCAACCCTAAAAATTAGTATTTGCCACTTATTTATTTAACAGCAATGATATTTTCTATGTAGTGTTTGTGAATATCTTCCTCCCATGTGTACTTAAAAAAAATCAAAAAGCCATTACTATTAAAATAATTACGAAAAAGAATATTCTTCCCCGTCACATGCAAATAAGGTTTTGAAGAAACAACTATATAACCCCAAAAATAATAAAACTACCTAGCTTTTTTATTAAAAAAATCAAATAAAATTACGTAGCTAATCTATAAAAAAAAAAATCATAATATTAATGATAATACATTTATCCATTAAACTATGTAATATAAAATAAAATATATTAAACTTATAAATGATACAAATATACCATGATTATAATAAAAATAAATTAATATAAAATAAATATTTTCTTTCATAAACTTCAATCCTCAACCAAGCTTTGTGTAATATCTCTTTTTCAAAACATTTATTTTCACATAAGTATTTCATACCTCCAAATCGCACATTTTCATCTTTCTTTTCTATTCTTCTTTTATTGTCTAATCAACTTTGTGATGTCGAAATTTGATTTTCGAGATCAACGATGAATTTGTAATTTTGTTGCGACAAATACCGACAAAACTGTCAAGAAACTGGACACCAGTGTGGTGTGAGCCACGTCGCTTCCGATGTCTAAGTTAATAAAAAAACTTAAAAAGGGGTCAATTTTAGGATTTCAGAATAGCTTACCTCATTGTCCTTCGATTGACCTCTAATAGACTGTCCGGATTTTGCCATTTGAGAAAATATCTGTGCATCAAGGGCGAGCCCATTTGGGTCTAACCCTAATTTAGGAAATATGGTGGAATGTTCCAAAAATGGTATGCGACAAGAATTAACAAGGAAAAAGGTTTTAAAAATAAAATTGGAGCGGGGCCGGGTTAGGTCAACCCGACCTGACATACACATGTTAGACCCGAGGTTGGGTCAGGTCTATCCATGCCCGAAACGACAGTGGGTCAGATCTACCCGTACCCTACCCGACCAAGGGAGGGTCTGGCACCTCGGGTGCGCGGGTCTTTTGCGTATGGTGCGCACAGCCTGTGTAGGTCTTGCGCGGGTTTGTGCTCAGGCTTTCGTGCCATCTTGGGCCTTTTCTCCAGCTGCTGAGTCTCTTAAGCCTAATTTTACCTAGGGAAATGGTAAGGATTGTCTACTTTTTGAAAATAAACCGTCAAACGTCTACCTATTTTTTTGCATTTAAATTCATGTCTACTTGGAAGAGAGAGAGATTTTTACTCCCCTCAATGCCCCTCTATATCCTACGAGTTTACCTAATTAATAATCAATATTGTTTAAAAAAAATCCTCCACACAAGCGTACAGACCTTTTAAAAAATTCAAAAAATTAAAATTAAAATTTGAAAAAAATCGTGAAATAGTCTACATTCAATTAGATTTCTTCTCTCATAACCACTTCAATAACTAATTATTTTATTTTGAATATCTTATTCTTTTTTAATGGGATTCAAATTAAGTTTTTTTTTAAAAAAAAAAAATCAGATTTTATACTAATAACCACTATATCTCATATTTTATAGTTAATTCAAATTAAAATTTGAAAAAAATCTCTATATAAACAATATAGAATGACAGAAATGAATTTTTAGGTAAAATAAAGTTATGTCGCCTAACCACATTCCACCTCACTGTTGAAGATCAGAATTCTACGATATTTCCCTCAACGTCGACTGTCTCCACACTCACGATCAACTGTTGAAGATCATAATTCTACAATCTTCCTGATCCACACATTCGCAATTCTCTCTAAATTTCATACGGCAAGAAGTTTGGTTCTGCAACAATTGAGGTCAAGCCCATCTAGTTGTCTTCAATGGGGTATGAGATGAAAGAGATATCTACTCCAATTATAAGACGGTGATGATTGAAATAATATATCGATTTAGTTGCATTTACGCTTGATATTGGCGAAAGTTTGACCATAACTATATTGTGCTTCGGGTTTTCTAACGCCATGTAACGATTGCTTCATCTTTGGAGAAAATGTACTCATACACACTAAGACATACAATGCAAACAACTCGGATGCTCCAGTTGCGTTAAAAGTTGGGCTCATGTTGTCAAACAAGGATGAGTTGAAGAAGTTTCTATGCAAACTAGTATTGAGCAAGAGACAGTAGTCTTGAAGAATCATAAATATGTAAGGATTTGTACTTCTGGTTAACATAATAGACTGATAGTGAATTATATTATGTAGGCAGCTATACGACACATGAGGTTGCAACGACAACTAGTTCAAATATTTCTTCATGCATGGATAATAATGCAGACTTACCCAATTTCTTGGTGGAGGAAGTTTCAGTCGGAGGGTCATGGCAGCCGAGGAAAACTCGCTCTTATGGTGTGGAAGAGGATAGAACTTCACACACACTGGCGAATGTATTCAATCGTACTTCTTCAGGATGGATTTTGATTTTTGTCCCTTTTGTATTTCATAAGGATATCAAACGATTCTCAACACATAAGAACTATGAAGCTCCATCTACCAAATAATAATTATGTTTTGTTCATGTACGATATGCATTTAATTATTATTTTTAAATCTAACGGTCATTCAAAGGCGACTATATGTATGCATATGTAAATGGCCGGATGGACATCTGAAAGTGATTCCGAAAATTATTTTAATTTTTCTATTTACTTTTTTTTATCTTCAACCTATTTTTTCATCTGCAAAATACGATTCTATCTGTTATAGTTTTAATTTTTTTTAAAATTCAAATTCTCAAGGAGTTTGTTAGGTGTATCTATAATGAGATTATTAGACAAATTAAAAAATAAATTCACAAAAATGATAAAATTGTCATTTACAATATATTCATTTAATTACTAAATTCCATAATATTAGATTTACACATAAATTTTAACCATCTAGAAGAGTGGTTTATTTTATAAAAAAGTAGACATTTTTTCTAATTGCTCATTTTACCTATAACAAACTCTAAAATTTTTTACACTCCTTATAGATTATACATTGGAAATCTTCTATCTCCAAATATTATTAAATTAAAATGAAAAAAAAAAAGCCTACTCTTAGATAATTTTTCTTCATGAATTGCTTAGATAGTATAGACAATATTTCCCTCAAAGTACTTTTTTAAAAGAGCACGCAAAAATATTTGGAAGGTTTTTTTTTTCCTACAGATTTCTCAATTTCACCATATGTAAATAAATAGTGTTTTTATTGATCAAGTCCATGTGTCCATATTCATACCAAAAATTTACTCGGGTAGATCATTTTCATTTTCATTTATATTTTTTAAAGCAAGTTTTTTTTTCTTTCATAATTAATTATGACTTTTAAATTTTCTCAAAAAAAAATTATAATAAAACAAGACTTTTAGGTTCCTTGACTAAAACTTAGACTAAAATAGAAAATCAATACAACTATCGTTATTTATTATGGCCCCATTTCTATAATCTAAAAAACTTATTTCGGAAAAAAAATCTTAAAAACTTCCAAGTATAGATGGATAGAATCTAAAAAACTTATTGAGATATTTTTCTTTTTTCTTTTTTTGTTGCAAGAGACTATAAGGGCATGGCTGATCTCTTAGCTAAAGTTCAATTAGGTGGGAAAATATCACCACTGAAATTTTACATTAGTTACAATCGACACCTTGAATCTTTATTTTCAAACTTGTGTAGTTTACAATTAATCATATCTGTCAATAATAACTCTAAGAAAAAATATCTAATATCTGTCAATAATGAGCCTATTTATAGTCCAATTAAAAAATACTATAACAAAAATTAATAGAAGATATTGACTATACACCTAACTGAATACAAAACATTTATTGCAGTACTTAATGGAAATACAAAGTTTAAGATCGTCGTTGCTACACACTCAACAAAGTTTATGGATCTGGTTGGTCAAAATAAGAGTTCAAATGTGTAAATATAATAATTTTTATAGTTTATAAGTGATTTGTATATATTTTTTTTTAATTCTATAGTGTCGTCAAAGTGAAATTAATTAGCAATAATTAATTAACAAGCATTGTTTTCATGTGAGATTTTTGGAGAAATTTGTTTCGTAGAATTGAACTTGAATTTTGAGATGATTTTATGCGAAAATAGTTTGCTCTCTATGATTTGATTCTATGATTCTTTCTCTCTAAATGTATGTTCTTAATTTGAAGAACAAGATGAGTGTTCTTCGTATTTAAAACTTGGAAAGACTTCAGTCTCGTAAGGTTCTCTCTAGAGTTTCAAATTTATGAGCCTCGTAAGATTCTCTTTAGAGTTTCAAATTTATGAGTCGTGGAAATGAAGGAGAGCTCCATGGACCATGGGCCTTGAGCTTGACATTTTGGGTTTGAACTATTTGACTTGACTCAATAAATGAATTTGAGTTTGATTTAATTTAGTCCCAAATTTGAGATAAACCAACTTTTGACTCATTTTAATTTTAAGAAATATTGTAACAAAATTTAATTTAAATTTAATTTTTTTCATTGAATTTGAGATAATGACATGACAATTTATTGACTCGCCAAAATTTTCAATCAATAACTATCATGAATAGTCTAGTAGTTAAAGAATAATATTAAAAAAAAACTAAAAAATTGTAAAAATATCTATGATGGAATTAATTTCCTATAAATTTCTTAATTACGAAACATATTGTGTGAAAATAGTCGAAATGTGCATAACTGACTCGAATACATAAGATATTGAAAGAAAACAATTATTGCTCAAATTTCCTAACATCAAATATTGTTTTATTCATATAATCAAATATTATTTAGATGTTGGAGTTCGTGTTTTCATTTTATCATATAGTTTAACTCTTACACACTTATATACATATATATTTTCAATCTAGTCATCTGTTTTAAACATTTTTAATTTTAACATTTATGTTAAATGTATATCATAGCATGACATTTACTAACTTTAACACATTTTTAGAGGAGGTATTCGACTACCCAAGCTAAAACAGGCTAGCATAAAATAATTCTAACATATTCTACAGAAAAATAGGTATGATCCGAAATTTTTTACACGTAAAGGATTATGCTGAAATTTATATGATATGGGTTAAATTTAAAAAAAATAATAAAAATAATAATAATAATAATAATAATATTAAAGGCAAAAACATGTGCTTAGGTTAAAGAATTTAATTTCAGTAATTCTTGCTGGTATTTTAATTAATTATATAGCACACAGCTGTGGAAATCAACCCATCTTTTATTTGTTTGGCACATTAATAGTTGTCCACGTGGTTAAATATTTATTGGTTGAGTGCAAAAAGTTATGTGTCATGTGAACAATAAAGCTAAAAGTAGATATACAGAATGTTCATTAAAGACATGTTTGGTTTACTGGTTGAATTTAGATTGGTTTGAAATCTAAATCTAAATCAATGTTTGGTTTATCATATTTAAACATGATTTTAAAATTGATTCTAAAATTATTCATTTTTCAATATTATTCTAACTCTTCATTTGGTTTTGATGTGAGAGTTTCAAAATATAATAAATTCTTGTTTTGTCCCTTCATTTTTGTAATTATTATTTCTTTCTCAACATTTTCTTCATGTTCTTTCATCCCAAATATGAATTTTTATTCATTTTAACATCAACGATTTTACCTCTCAAGTAAGCATGTGTTCGTTTTTCCTTTTTTAAATCTAAATTTTTTATTCTTGTTTAATTTATGACTTTTATTTGTTAATATCTTTTCTTATAACTTGTTTATTTTTACTATATAATTATAGGTCGTTTTACAATTATTGACAACACTGTTTAAGAAGTCATCAACTCAATTGTTGTCATTCATAATACTCGTCTTGAAGAAGATTACTGATATTTCTAATTACCTATTTAATTGTGTTATTCTATTTTTTATCACATGATTTACTTTTTAAAAATAAATTATGTATACATCATTTGTAACGTGGAGATAAAACATTTTTTAAATAGCATCAAAGATTACTAAAAATTAAATAATAGTGAAAGAAGATGACTAGTATTTCTAATTAATTATTTAATTATGTTTTTTTATGCAATATTTATTTTCAACTATTTTAATTAATTTGTTTGTAAATATGTTCATTCAAATGTAAATAGTTATTAACTAACCAATAATAATAATTATTATTATAATCATAATTAAAAACTTAAAAAATAATTTTTATTATTGTTATTATAAACTTAAAAATAATATTTATTATTATTATTATTACTATTATTATCAATATTATTGTGTAGGCCTGTAATTATATCAATATTATTAATTTATAATAATATATAATAATAATGAACAAAAGAATTTCATAAATTTTCTATTATTCTTATTAATAATAATTTATTAGGATTTCATTGCGGATGATCAATACACCGAACCAAACACAATATTTTATTCTGGAGCATGAATCCAGCGAACCAAACACCGTAATACATGATTCCAGAGAATTCTATTCTGATGCTGCATTTCGAGAATATAGATTTCGGAGAATATGGATTTCAACCAGCGAACCCAAACATGACCTGAATGCTTTAAATTAATATGTTAGGGGCTATTTGTTTTGCTATATTTTTAAAAAAGATTTAAATTGAGAATTTACTAACTCATTTTTGAAAAATTACATCCAAACGAGCTTTTTGTAACTGCTCAAAATAACTCTTCATTTTACTATTTAAAATAGCTCATCATTTCTAACCATTCATTTATAACTACTCAAAATAATTTCTCATTTCTAAATCACTCATTTTTAATCATTCATTTTTTACTCCTCAAAATAATTCATTTTTAACCAATCATTTCTAATAATTTACTTTTTTAACAACTCCAAATAACTACTCATTTTAAATCCACATCCAAAAAAGTTTTTAACTCTAACTCATCTACATAAAAACCACATCTAAACGAGTATTTGACTACAACCCTCAATTTCTAATTATTCAAAATAACTCATTAAAATAACTCTTCTTACCGAAAATGGCAGAAATCGATTCCAAAACTAAAACCTCATCCAAACACCTCCTATGTTTATTTCTTGTTAGTCATTGGACCTTTGGATTCGTGTTTAGTTGCCTATTTTAGTTTGTTGTTATGAACCATTGAACTAGACTGAAGTATTATTATTTGTGTGTGAGTTCAGTGTAAGCTTAGGATTTTTTCATCCCTTTATTTACTTGGTAAAGAAGGCTGCAATTCAGTGAGTTTTGGTGTATTGAAAACAACCAATCTATTTTTTATCAATAAAAGGATTTTTTTCTTTGCAATGGTTTGTGTGTTCTTCGATCGTTATGAATACAAAATCTCTCACCCTCAAATGTTTTTTTAAAAAAAAAAAAAGGGAGAAAAAAAGGAAAATATTTTACATAAAGGTTAAAGATGAAAAAATAAGGAAAAAGAATGAAAAAAAAAAAAAAAAAAAAAAAAAAACTATATACTTAACTCTAGGGTTATATTTATAGTTTAGGGTTATAGTTTGATGAAAGTTAAAATTTAGTATTTATAACTTCAAAATCTAAAATTTAGTATTTATAGTTTAGAGAAAGTTAGAATTTTGCTCCCTGTGATTTTAAAAATTAGAATTTATTTCCTATAGTTTAATAAAACTTAAAAAATAGTCATTTTGTTCATAATGGTTGACGGATTAAATGTGTGAAAGTTAGTTCCTTTGTGTGATTTAAATGATTGATCGAACAAAAAATAATATTCAAACAAAAAATAATATTTTTTTTACATGTCAATAGTCACATATATTTATTTAATTCGCCAACAATTATGAATAATAAAGACTATTTTTAAGTTTTATCAAATCATAAAGACTAATTTCTAATTTTAAAACCATAAAAATTAAATTGTAACTGTCTCCAAATTATAGGAACTAGATTCTAAATTTTAAACCATAAGAACTAAATTCTACCTTTCACCGAATCATATGGATCAAAAGTAAAATTTACCCTAACTTTAAAACAAAAACAATTTAACTTCAAGAACTATTGAAGGTTTTGCTCGTTTTATTTTAATTCAACAATAATTGAGATGAGGGGATTCGACCATATAAACTCTTAGTTACTAAGTTGTATTATATTCCGCTAAAACTTTACGCTTATCGGCAAAGATGTATTAAACACTTTAAAGTTTAAATACCTTCTCCATATAAAACTAAATGTAAAAAGTTTATACATTTAAAAATCTAAAGATATATTAGACACACTTATATTAAATGTTGAAACACTCAAAGAGATCAATTTTTTAATGATATTATGTACATATAATAATTAAGTGATCACAACTTCAAAACTCCATCTTAATTATTGTTGACCTAAAAATAAAAATGGTTAAAATGATTAGATTAAATTTCAACATAGTGCTATTTATAGAACATTTATCAAATACAAGTGCGTTGCACGAGTAAAATTATAACTCAATTCAATTATTATTTTTAAAAATTAGAAATGATCTTTAATCAATAAATAATTATACTAAAAATTAAAAATTTAATGGTTAAAGAATATATCAATACAATAAATGAGTATATCTTCATTATAAAATTGTATTTCTAATTTGATTTTTCTAACAATAACTCTAACCAATAACACTTCATTTCAAATTCTAATTAGTTTGAATGTTTGTTAAACACATATATTTGTAATTTTGAAATTAAAAATACAGTAGTGTTAAATCAGTTCGTCCATGATTAAAAATTTAAATAGAATGTAAATAAACTATTAAAATTTTAAAGTAGAGTCTACCAACCACTAAAAAAATCTTGAAAAGAAAAAATACCATTAAAAACCTTTTAAAAAAAACCACATCATATATTTTAAATACATGTACTCTTTATCTATATCCATATATTTTCTTGATACACACATGTACTTAATTTTAAATGAGAGTATAAATCTTTATTTTTTCATATATTTTCAAGTATTAATTTCTTACAACAAAGAACAACTATATACTAAAAACAAAAAAGAAAAAAAAAAAGAGTTATATAGATTACATCATTCAACATAATAATATTTGAAAATTTCGTCAATTCCACTAAACGTAATTAAAGATAAACTCATTGATTATTGAAATTAAAATAAGACTTTTCATATTTTAATTCTTCATATATATGTATTATTAATTATATTTATCAATGTGAAAATGTGAAAATTCATGAATTATAGAGCAAGAGAAAGATAATTTTATGAATTATTGAAATTAAAATAAGACTTTTTATATTCTAACTCCTATGTACAATTAAATATGTACTTAACATTTATAAAGGAGAATGTGAAAAAAATGTCGAAAAAAAAAAAAAAAAAGAAACTGTAGATAAAAGCATATTCTAAAAAAAATATGTAGATAAAACCTCAAATAAAGTGGAAAATGTAAAATTAATTTTTTAAATAAAAATCAACTTCCAAATTTGATGTACTATTAATATAATATAAAATTAATTATAAAATAACAATAAATGAATTGCAACCTTGGAAGTTTGTTTTTTAATTATCAATTGAGCAAGTTTTACCATTAATATACCAATAAATGACATAATTTGCAAGTTTACAAATGTACGGTTAATATAATATAAAATAAAAATAAAATAAATGAATTTAAAGTGGATCTCATAAAAAATTTAAGAAATAAATATTAATGGAGGGACATAATTGGAGAGATTACAAAATTAAAAAATGTTCAAAAATGATATTTTCTCAAGCAAATTTTAAAATTTATAAAAACATTGAATATAATGAACAAATATTGCTTAAAAAAAAAGAATATGACAAACAAATATAATTAAACAAAAAAAAATGTATAATCATTCAAAAAATTATGGAGGTAAAACAATAATAATATAATAAACAATTGTGAATGAGAACTTGTATTATATAAATTATCCATCTTACTAACATTAAAGATATTGTTGACTAATGTTTCTCTAAAAATTGAAACAATCAACAACATCATTAAAAAATCTTACAATTATGGAGAGATGAAGAAAATAATATAATATAAGGAAAAAAAGGAGATGAAAAATATAAGAAAAAGTATCACTAATCATTGTATGAAAGTAGAAAATAGAGAAAAAAAAAAATCCAACATATTCCATGTTGAAAGGAGTAGAAGTTGTGGGTTTTTATAGTTGATGAAAGTATGAATTTTATGTTCTAAAAAAAAGAGAATATGAATTTTATAAAAACTTTTGAAATTCTAAATCCTTAAAATTTAGCTTTAAATCATATCTTAAATGATGATAAGTTATACTTTGCATTTACCTTATTAACATAAAACGGTGATAGGTTGTATGAATTTTTTTTTTTTTTTTTTGAAATGGTATAAAATGCATTAAATACATAGTAAAAATGTGAATGAGTTACTGTAAAAAAATAAAATAAAAAAGAAAGAAAGAAGTGAATGAGTGGAAGAGCAAAAGTTATTAGTTATTTTATGGTAAAAGGTAAGTGTCAATTTGTATCTTGTAATGTGTCCTTTGTCACAGTGCCTAAAGTCCGTTCAATCTTCTTCTTCTTCTTCTTTTTTTTTTTTTTGAAACAAAGTCCTCAATTGATCTCAACAAAATTTACAATTTAATTTAAAAAAAGAAGATAAAATAAAAATTTTAAATTTGAAAATTATGAAAAATCAATTTATATCTTTAACCTTGGCAAGTTTTTTATTTTTTATTTTCTTAGAAAACCATAAACGGATTATTATATTAATTAAAGATTATCTTTCATAAATACTTTAAAAAAACTAGAAAAAAAAAAAATCTATCGTGTCAAAATTTTAGAAAAAAAAATTAGATATAACAAAAATATATTCAAATATAGCAGGAACTAAATATATATATATATATATATATATATATTCTACTCATTTGTGACATTCTACCACAAAGTGATTGACTTAATTAAGTAAAATTGATGGAAGTCAATAAATTAAAAGTATTTGAAAAGTTGTTCAATCCATTGTGACTACCTACCTATAAATTGAATTCTTACAGATTTTGTCAACAATAAAATATTGTAGGATGTTCCGTGATATGAATTGAGGTATCTGCAAGTTAGTCCGGACAATCACATATATCAAAAAAGAAAAAAAGTTAAAGTAATTGGATTGAAGAAATGAAAACTAAAATATTCATTTTTTTTTTAAATTATAAAGATACCAAACTTTGCTACCCACAACAAATTCACTTAATCAAATTTGAAAGTTTGTACGGTTGTAAACATTTTTACTTAATTTTATATAAAATAAATTTGTTTTACTTCCAAAATTTTGTTAGTTTTTCTTGAACAAATAGATAAAAAGAGAGAAAACATGATGAAATATTGCTAGAATTAGGTATGAAAGGGGGACTCGGGATCTTGTAGAGGCAAGGGCCAGGGCTAGAGCAATAGACAAAGAGCTGAATAAACAATTAAATCAACTAAAATCTTGTTCCACAAGTTTGGAACTTAGAAGGGAAAGTTGAGATGGAGTCTTTAGAAAGGAATTTGTTGTTGTGTTAATTTTCTAATATAGATGAGAAGAACATATTGGAGGATGAAACTTGGTTCTTTGATAAGGCTTTTGGTTTTTGAGGAATCAATAAAACATAAGGAGCTAAAGTTCAAATTTAGTTTTTTTTAAGTCACATTTCCTACATTACATTTAACCCGAAATGGGCTAAAAAAACATATGCAATATGATTTAAACATTCGTAGATGTGGACATTGATGTTAATGGTCGTTGTAAAGAAAAAATATAAAGGATGCAGATAATATTCGATATTCAGAATTTGTTCAAAAGGAGAATGAATGTTAGAGTAGATGCAACGAGGGAAGATATTAAGAATGAATTAACTTAGGAGAGATTTCTAAATTTTTGCTATGATTTGATTTGTTAGAGCACAATGTAAGAAAGTGTACTCAAACAATTGAGACGGAAGTTGGTAGACACTCTTAGAATTTTATTGAACGAAGATACAATATGACATTTATGAATATAAAGAAGGAACCGATACTAACATAGACATTTTTTTATAAAAAAAAAAAAAATAGGGGTTTAGTGCCTTTCATTGAATATGGAATGGTTTTTGGGGTTATGAGTTACAAAAATGTCAAGAGGTTTGATGTACAAAAAATTACTAAAAATTATGATAAGGTTCAGAAGGCTTAAAAGTGATATATATATATATATATATATATATATATTTTTTTTTTTTTAAAGGTGAAAAATAATATTGATTTGATTTCTCTGTGGTTCAAGATGAAAAAAAAATCGTGCTTGATAAAGAAATGTGAGAAAAGGCAAGACAAAACTAAGGGGAATTGAAACAAAAAGATGTTTGTGAAGGAAATAAAGCTGAAATAAACAAAAAGGAAAGGTAATGAGTATTGTTATGAGGCCAAATTGATCTAGAAAAAAATATGATTCGATTTTACTAAAAGGACGAAGAATGAGAAAAGGAGAAATGACGAAATACATAAAGAAATTTTGATAGAGACTAGATTGTTGAGCAGCTTCGCAAGGAGCAATGATTATCCAACATTGGGGCACTCAAGGAAGGAAACTCTTTCAGTGACTCAGATGCTTCGATTTGATGTGCTTGTTTCTATTCTCTAAGTATTGTTGTTGGAGTGTGTTTATGAGAAGGGGTCAGATGAGCTTGGTATTCAGGGTTTATGTTTTTTACTTGGTTTTGGTTCAAATTTTCATCTCCAATATTTTGATGGACTCTTTTACTTCACTACTTATTTATGCTTCTAATGGTAATTTCCTAAGTCTGTTTATATTCAACACAATGTTTTTGATATAAGATTTTTTTTTTTTTTTTTTTTTTTAGAACTTATTCTCCAAAATTATATGACATGTGTTTGAATGACAAGTCTTTCTATATTTTTCTTGAATTCTATGTTTTATTATTATTTATATTCAGTCCAAGCAGATCAAGATCATCCTTTTGGTGTTTGCTGCCTCTATTAATGAATGGTTTTTTATCGTAGACATGGATAAGGGGGAAGATGAGAGAAGGGATGTAGGGTAAAATTTACCATATAATTGTTTAGGATACAAAAACTTTTCCCCAACTGCTCATTTTAACTCCCACTCTAACCTGTTCTCCAAATAACCTTTACCAAACAAAGTTTTCCTACGACTTTTTTTAAAAACAACATTTTTTCTTCTTCTTACAACTCCTCTAAAGAATCTCATCTAAACATGGTTTATGTGCAATTCCTCGTTCCAACACATTTATTCAAGTTTTCTTACCATTCCTCAGTCTCATTCAAATAACTTTATTCAAAGATAGTTTTGTACAACCACATATTTAAATACATTCTTCTCAACTTCTCCAATCCAAAGATGCCCTTAACAAAAAAAGAAAAATAAAAAATAAAAGTTTAACTTATAACATAGAAAAAAAAAGGTAAAAGAAAAGAAAAAAAGCGAGCAAATTACTGAAAAGGGCGTGGATCATCTGGCATGAATAGAATAAATTACAGAGAGCAGTTTGGATGCAGCTGTGGCTGCCCCTGATGTGGCTCTTTTAGAGCCACACATCTCAGAAATTTTTTTTTTTTTTTAAGTGTTTTTTCTTTTTTTTTTTAATCTTTACTTGTTTGTAACAGCATATGTTTGGGTGCAGCTCTGCTCTCGCGCTTAAATCCATCAATACAAAAAAGGCAGGGGTAAATTCGTAAGAACGCAAGGCTGAAAAACCGTGGACGCAGAACGAACCGCGCCTCTGCATCTCTCATATATGTAAGAACGAACAATGCCCATTACACTTTCACGCCCAAAATAAAACTCAATCTCTCTTTTCTCTTCTTCTTCTTCTTCCTCCGTCTCCGCCGTGTACGGCGGCTTCCTTCATCTCCGGAGATCATCTCTTACCAGACTCATTGATCTCTACAACCCACTCGCGTTCGTCCTTACGCGTTTTGTTGACGCAGGTTGGGAAGGCTGTTTACGAGAACGGCGACGAGGAAGAAGTATTCTGTGTTCGTAGATAGAGATTGTGTAGTTTGTGTGATTTTCAATGGCTACAGGGCCGCTTAAATCTCAGCCTCTGCATAACTTCGCTCTTCCTTTTCTTAAATGGGGTGGGAAGAACCAGACCAACAGCAATCACCGCATTCGACGGCCAATCGGCGGCGGTGGCGACTCATCGCTTGCCGTCGATCATTCCGAACCGGATTCTGAAGCAGATTCCAGGCCTCAACTTCGAGTTGGATCGCGCACCGCTCGTAACAGATTGGCGTTTTCACCATGCTCACTGGGAGATAAATCCGCGAAGCATTCTGAAGGCGAGGTCGGAGATGAAGTTGTGAAGGAGCAGAAGCGAGAAGGTGAAGAGGCCGAGCAGAAGCCTTGGAATCTCAGGCCGCGGAAGGGCCCGTCGTTGAGAGGCTTTGGTGATTTGAAGAATGGAGGAGACTTTCAAGAACACGACGGTGCTGTTTCATCCGCGCAAGGGGAGAATTCGCAGCCGAAATCGCTACGGTTGCGTGGATTTACAGAGTCGCATAGAATAGAGAAAAAGGAGAAGAAGAAATTCTGGATCGCTTTGTCGAGAGATGAGATTGAGGAAGATGTTTTCATCATGACTGGATCTAGACCTTCTCGGCGGCCGAAGAAGAGACCTAAGAATGTTCAGAAGCAACTCGATGTATGAATTTTCCTGAAATTTCTCATATGCTTGATGTTACTGAAATGCTTTCATTATTTCCTTTCTTGATTCTTAATTTCTTCTTCGTCTCTCAGAATGTGTTTCCTGGACTTTGGTTGGTCGGAGTTACAGCAGACGCCTATCGTATCGCCGATTCTCCGGCCAAGGTAATTGATTGCAATTTCAATTTTCGCCATTTCATTGAATTCTGAACACGACGGTGCATTAATCTTTCTGCATTTCTTTGATTTCGCTTGTCAAACCAGAGATTTTTCGTTTTCCCACACGCTTTGATTTTTGTCGTTGCAGAGATAGATACAATTACGGAGAATTTTTTTATCTTTGAAGTTGGGAATAGTTTGCTTGGCCTGCCTTGATTGTGACTGTTGTCGGAGGTATACTGTTTTTGCTTCTAGGAAGAAGAAATGAAGTTACGACCGAGTTCGATGAAAGAGCAGGTTTTAGTGTTAGTTTTCGACTGAGTAATTTTATCATGTAACATGAAAGTAGATGCTATTAGGTTGAATTGAAACTTCTTATAAGGTTTTTGGTATCAAAGCCTTTTGTGATATAGTATGGAATTCTATTGCTCGTGTGACAATTCTTATTTAGTTGATCAATTATAATGTTTGACAGGCTTCCCTAGATTGATGGGGGCTAGATTATCAAGAGCTTGGTTTCTTTTGCAATTTCTGTATCTTGTTGCTGTGCATTCTTTTTTCAGATATACTTTCACTCAAATGCTTCAAGCTGATATGCTGATGGTGACATTTTTCTATCCCTCTTAGCGTTTCGTGATTTTAGTTTGTTCTTACTGCATTTGAATGGCTAGAAGCAGCTTCTTGCAGGACAAGTTCTGCATCGTTTTTTTATATGGGGGCTTTGGATATCGTATTGGATTAGATACATTAGACTTTGGGATAGCTGAGCACTTGTTTGATATCCATTGAGTGTTCGGGTCAGCTTACACGCACTTTGATTATTTCACACGATATATCGTCGTATCCTACAATATTTGGATGTTAAGGAAATCCATAGAAAATTATTTTCTAGGTTGGTGGACACCTAGATTGAACCCATAACCTTTAGGATCCCAATTTGGGATATCTGAGCATTAATTGTGAATGTTTTTTCTATCATATTCTCTCTACAGTGACCTTCACATTTCATTGCTTTCATTTTTTGTTTTACTTTTTCAAATATGTTAGTGTTGGGGTCAGTTGAGTACACGACAAACGTGCCTAACTTTACTACATTTGATTGTCAATGTAGATGGTAGGAAACTAATTTTTAGATAGGTGATTGAACTTATTCTCTCTCAACACTTTATAATTCTCAAGACCCTTATTTGATCACTAAGCTAATTCAAGATGGTTTTCATTTTCCCTTCTATTGCAAGTGTTTGTCTTTCAGCAACTGATTAATTTAGCTGTTTTTGCCGCAATTTTGGTTTGGGATTGCATAAATCTCAAAGTTGTTCTCTGAGGATGGCTTATTGTTCTTTCTTCTGTTCTGTTCTGCATGTATAGGCTAGGCTGCTTTCATATGAAAATTTCCGCTTGAAGATTGCTCCCGTCATAGTTCATACTTTTGTTTATTGTTAATCTAAATTGTGTCATGTATATGTTCATGCCTGTAAATTACATGGTTTCTGTGTTTTTGGTGGAAACATTTCCTTTTCCCTATCCCTTGTATGTGAATACTGACATTTCTCTGCTTGAATTCTTCTCCCTTTGACAATCCTTGCACACTTAGCATGATTACTGTTGGATGTTTCAATTGATATTCCTATTGCAGAATTTGCTACATTTTGTTTTCTCTTGAAGCTGGGCTCAACTGTTCCATTAAAATTGGAATTCTACATGTATCTTCTTCTCCTTTGTTCTTTCTTTGTTGTCTGCAAATCATCCCAATCCGGTTAGCGAAATCGAATATTCTTTCCATATTTACTTTAATATTCTCTGCTTCATTACCTACATTACGGTTTATCGAGAATTAAAATGCATGAATTGTAACTTTGTCCTAGCTGCAGGGGAATGCACAGCATCACTTTCGAAGAATGAAGGGGTAACTACTAAGACTGTCTCTCTGTGTGCGTTTGGTAGGTTGGTAGGGTTTTCCATTTATAGTCTTTAACTGCAATTGTTTGATTTGGAAGCAAGCCTCTGTAGTTCTGTACTTCTTATTAGATAGTATGGACATACATCTCAAAATCAATTGGTGATGAGAGGAGTAGTCCACCTACCTTTTAAACACTTGAAAATATCCTTGCCCTCTCAAGATGATGCCTCTGATACCATATTAGATAGTGTGAACATCCATCTCAAAACCAATTGGTGATGAGAGGAGTAGTTCACCTACCTTTTAAATACTTGGAAATATCCTCACCTTATCAATGTGGGATTCTCAACACTTCTTGATCAGATTGATCTTTCTTGAATACACATTCTTAGTTATTATTATTATTAATTAACTTTCTTTTTTTTTTTTGTCCCAATGAGGGACACATTGGTCGAACACTTGAGATTTGAATATGTGCTCCCCTCAAGATTCTAGGTTCAAAATTTATCTCTGACATTAATTTGTAGACACCTCCTGTGTCTCAATTCCTTCAATGTCTTCCAATGTGAGTAAAGAAAAAAAAGAGTTTTTTTTTTTTTTTTTTTTTACAAACCATGCTGTCATTGAGGAAAAAATGAATAGAACACAAAGGCTTACAAAAAAATTAACTTACTGCAGTCTCCATTATTGACCTGTGGAATTGAATAAGCTTGTTGCCATGATAATTGAAGTTATTTTAAAAATAATGAATGGCTTTTTCTTCATCTGCTGGCCTTAAAATGTATGCATATTAGAATTCAAATCTTCTGGTTGTTTTTTACAGGTAGTTGTTGGATTTTGATACGAAAGTTCCTAGTTTGGAAGTCAAATTTGAGGTAAGTATTTAAATAGTTATATCTATTTTAATTTAGACCTGGTCCTGTTCAAACTTTTATTTTTCCTCTTGAGTTCTGCATAAAACCTTTATTTTGAACAAGGTCCTTATTGTTGAATTTCTATGGTGCATTTGAAATAATACGTGTCACACCCATTATGAATGTGTTATTTATCATGACAAGTGCAGAATAACAAGGACAAAAATAAAATTTCCTAAAAAATGAAATTAAAATAAGAAAGTAGAAATATTAAACTATGATTTAGATGAAACTAACTATTAATTTTTTTTTTTATTTTTAGATTACAATAATTGGAGGTGAGGATTAAACGGCCAAGATCTCTGGATCATTGGGTGTACATTAACCATTTAAATCTAGTTATTGCCATCTCTAGCCACATACATTTATTTCAAAACCTAAACTTATTAAGAGAGGGTTTAAATCGTATGATGTATATACTAAAAAGATGTGCTAGAAAATTGTGATGCCCACTGGACCAATGCTATTAATTAAATTGATCAATTAATAACTATATGATGCCAACTTAAAAAAGACTCATAATTCAAAGCTATCTTGTGTTTTATTTTATTTTATAAATTAGGTTAAAATAGCATTTTGATTATTACATATGGATTTCATTCTATTTCAAAAAAAAAAAAAAAAAAAAAAAAAAAAAATCCAATAATCTACTTTTTATAGGTTTTTCATGGGAAAAACCTCACTTTTTTGTTTCTTTCTTTTTCCTATAATACATTTTATTTGTTTTGTTTGTTTTTTTTGGACAAAGATAAGTTTTACTTATTCTTTGTTGAAAAGAAATGTTGTTCGCTTTTCTTAGTTTGAAATATTTCTTAACGAGTAATACTTAAGTAAGGGTAGGTAAGTATTTTGGAAATACTTACCTACTTTAGAGACACATTTTTATTTTTATTTTTTAAATTGGCTTTGATTGATGGAGAGAGAAACGTTAAAGTAGAGAGAAATGTACAAAAGTAAAAATGTGTGGTTGTAAGGGTGAGTAAATATTTTTAAAATACTTACCTACCCTTACCTAAGTATTGCTATTTCTTAACTAGGATTGAACTTTTCTCTCATTATAAATATAAACAAATATGTATTTGCATTATTATTCATTAATATATTTTAATATTTTATTATAAATATTCATCAATTTTAGTATTATATATTATAATATTAATTAATATTAATATTATAAAAAATATATGATAATATTCATTAATATTAATGACTATTTTTTTCTTTATTTTTAGTGATGGTATATATAATTATTATTAAAATTTTTAGTTTCAACATCTAGAAAGGATACCTATGAATTAAGGGTGTGTTTGGGGAAGGTAAATGGTAATAATTATGAAGAGAATGAGAATTAGAAAGTAAATAATAAAAAGAATGATTATATGGAGCGAAGGAAATGATTATAAAAAAAATAAAATAATAAATATGATGATAGTAAAAAATAGTGATGTGATGTATAAAAAATTATTGAAGAGAGAATAAAAATAATTAAGAGAAAAATTTAAAAAAAAAAGATTATGAAACAATAATTTTAGATAATCGAGAATATCTTCATTTTCATTTATTTTTTTTGTGGTACAAGCACTTCAAAGCTTTAAAAACCCGGTATTGAAGGCATCGGGTTCTTAAAATTCCTTGAACGTCACACCTTTGTCAGCCTCTTAGCAGCACGTGTTCCAACTTCCAGATATGAACGCTCGTGTCAAAGTCTTTTTATAAAACAGAAGAAAATTGTTATTAAACGTATTTTGATTTTTATATTTTGGTTAAATTACAAAGTTGTATACCAACGTGCAAGAATTTTATTGCACACCACAATTCAATTTTGACAACAAAAAGATAACTATTAAAAAAAAAACAACAAAAAAAAGTAAGAAATCGATTTTTACATTTTTCATTTTTAGTTTGCTTTCTCTCTCATTGTCATGAATAATTGAATGATGAAAACGAGATATGCACATGCAACTAAATATTGTTCACATTGTTGGAAATAGAATATTGATAAAGTTAAAGTAATTCTAAATTCTTATGACTTTGTTGGGCATCTCCTATCTCCTAATAGGGTTCATACTGATGAAAATATTTGTATTCTCTTATAAATTTATGATCTATTTCTTATTTAACCAATGTAGGAATACTATCACTTTGTTTGTATTGTATTTCCAACAATCTTCTCCTCGAACAAAGTACTACATGCGAGTCTCTTTGAAAGTCATCGAATTATACTTGAGTACACCTTAATTTAAACCACAAATCCTTTCAAATTACACTTGAGCACACATAAGGCCCAACTATGGATTCACTCGATTTATGTTTGAGTGCACAACAGCTATCCCTCATCGAGACAACCATTTCAGAAGCACTCCTCACTTGAGTCATTGTTTCAGAAGCACTCCCACACCATAATACACATATGTTTAATCACAAGCACATTTAGAAACACTCCCATTGGAGCACACATAATGCGCTTAACCACGGATTTTCATCTTGACTATTTCATACTCTATATTGAGCTCACAAATCTTTGTTTTATACTCGAGGTTCTTTCGAAATGACTACATTAGAGGAACTGCTTTGATACCACTTGTTAAGGGACGACAAACTCACCTAGATTTCTACATTAGTATGATATTGTTCACTTTGAGCATGAGCCTTCATAACTTTGCTTTGAGGCTGACCGGGCAACGAGACCCCCAATTTAGTAATCGTAGGTCATTAATTCATTCAAAGCATATCTCAAACACACATTTTTATCCAATTTTGCATTATAGTTTTGATTTTACAAATATTTTTATACCGTAACAATGGATCAAACCTTTTTTAGACCAAACTAAACTTCATTAAACAAATAAAAAAACCTGACAACAATTTTCCCAACAGATGCAATCAGACAAAAGGGACATAACCTTTAAGAGGGAATTGAATTCGTTCCACAGCTCGGATATTGAACAACCCAAAAAGGACCATTTATAGAGAAAAAAAATCTAACAAATGATAGGTAACTTGCATCGTGACTTTTAGATAAATTAAGAGTGTACAAAAGAATCGATAACTCAACGAGCTTAGATTATCCAACTGACATCGTAAAAGTTGAATTTGGTTAAAAATAAGAACTGAAAAATTCGAATCAATACTGAAGTTGACACTAATTGAGTTCGGTTCAACGTGAACCGAATTGGTATATTCATTTATAATTGTGATAGCCTGTAGTGTGGTGGTTGTGGTTTTTTCCTTTTTTGCATGGACGCAGTTTCGAACCTTGTCTCTGGAACTTTTAAAATTTATTTTATTTTAACACATTTTATATATAAAACAAAATACCACATCTATTCCTCGGAGATCTTTATCTTTTTCTTAAATTACTTCACTTTCTTTTTTTTTATTCAACCACTCCTTTTAGAATTTTATTTCAATTAGTGCCCACTTGTTTTTATTTCTTTTAAATTGTTCCCAATATTTTTTAAAATTCTTACTTATATTAAGTTCTATAACTTGAATTTAGTTTTTTTTTTTCAACTATTTTGTTCTCGTTTGCAAATTGAGATTTATTTTTAAGTATAAACCTGGTCTTTTTCATATTTAAAGATTTAGTTAAATCTTGTATTAAATTTAATTTTTAAAGGTTGAAGCAATTTTCAAATGTGTTCTGATTAAGTTTGCGGTCCCGCTTTGAGCTTATAATAGTTGTCAACCCAACAACTTAATCCAATCCAACAAAAAAAATATAAGAGTTGGGTTGGGTTGAGTTGTCTCTCTAATTTGGTAAGGTTGGAAAAGTAACTGATTCGAATTTTTGGATTGGCTTAAAAAAATTTTCCAATCCAACCCATGTACACACCTATATCTCAAGTCGTGTATTGTGATAAATATTCCCATGGGTCACGCGGGTGACTCGAGTTCAATCTTTGGCAACACCATGTTTTTATCACCTAATTTATGTGTAATTTTGTTTGGTTAATTCAAATGATATTACAAATAGCTCTCGTTCAAGGAGAACACACGGGTGTGTTTAGAAAAAAGAAAAAAAAAGACCCATGAAAATGAATCTATGTATAAAATGCAAATTAGTTACCAAATTGTCTTAATTGATCAATCGAAAAAAGTGAAAATATTTTCAATATTCTTAAAAGCCCATCATACACATACAACTCGACACTAATCTCTCAATCCATGCCACATATTCTCGGATGGATTAAGTTTCGAGTTCGTTGCGTGCGACATTCAAAGAATTCTACTAAACCTAATCATTTTTTGAAAGAAGTCCTTTAATTTTAGTCAAATGGGTTTCACAAAATTTTAAATTTTGTATACTACATTACATTAGAGCGAAAAAATTAATTCTAGTTTATTTATTTTTTTATTATTTTTTTTTATAATTCTGGCCAACTTGCATGGACTTAACTTATATTATCAATTAATATTTTATCTTACCATATTTGGTTGATAGGAAACATGTAGGACGTGCACCTCAGCTAATCTCAGTCCCTATCTTTTGTGCACACCGACCATATATACTTCCTATTGATTAAATGTTCCTCATAGGGACGTGGACAGTTCGTTGCTTAGTCATCCTAAAAATTTTATTGAACCTTGTCATTTATAGAAAGAAGCTGAAGTCTTGATGTCTTAGTCAAATGAGTTTTACTTTAGCGTAAAATATTTTACGAGAGACACAAGAAATTCATAAAATGACAGATTCCTGTATTATTTTTTAGTATAACATATATTTTTGCTTTGTCATTTAAAAAAAATATTAGAAGTACTATCTAATCAATATCAATCAAGTCATTGTAGTATATTGATAAGTATTTTTGCTTGTTACGTAGGTGACCCAGGTTTGATCCTTGCAACGGCTTCGAAAAGATTTATTCTAGTTTATTATTATTATTTTTTTTTTATTCGAGTCAACTTACATATACCTTAACTTATTTTATCGATTAATATTTTATCCTACCGTATTTTGTTGATAGGAGACACTTTGTACACATCGACCATATATAACTCTTATTGATTAAATGTTTTATTGTAGTGTTTGAATCATAGGGACGTGGATAGTTCGTTGCTTGAGTCATCCTAAAAAGTTCAATAACTTTTTCATTTATAGAAATAAGGTGAAGTCTTAATGTCTCACTCAAATGAGTTTCACTTAATATAAAGTATTTTACAAACGACAGAAGAAATTCATAAAATCAAATTGATGGATACCTATATTATTTTTAGTATCACATATATTTTTGCTTTGATATTTTATAAAATATTTAAAGAACTACGTGGATCCAAATCAATTAAGTTGTTGTAATATAGTGGTAAGTATTCTCACTTGTCACGTGATAAATCTAAAATATCAATATTTATTATATTGTGTTAATTTCTCATCTAATTTAATTGAATATTGGGCATAATTATATAACAAACATGTATTTTATCTAACTTATGTGGTGAATTGCTTACTTGCTAACTTTGGTAAACTTTGCCTAAAATATACATTTTAATTTAAGTTTATCAATTGAAAGAAAAATGAAATATATATATATATATATATAAATGTGACGCCGGTTGCAAATTTAAAAAAGAAATTACTTTTGAGTTGGGCTCATTGAGCCAACTAGTAAAAAAAGAAAGTTATTAAGTTACAATTTCTCTCATATATATATATATGTGTATGTACATACATATATATATATATGTGTATGTACATACATATATATATATATGTATGTATGTATATATATGTATGTATATATGACGAAGCCCGCAGCCGTGAAGGAAAAGAGAAAGAAATTGCAATTGCTCAAGTTTAATTTGGTTTGCTTTGTGTTTCTTAATTTTATTTTTTCTTTTTTGTTTATTTAGTTTCTACTTCCAATTCAAGAGTAGTTTTAATTTAATTGTAGTTTTTGTGAGGCATTAGACCTAATAGAGCTATGATAGGCTCTAGAGAAATAAATAAACAAAATTAATTAATTTGTAGTCATCTCGATAAATCGATTTTGGTTTAGTCGTTCTTAATAATTTTAAGGCTATTATTTAGTTGAAATAGAATGCTATCGTGTTCAATTGATTAAATAATAAGATTTGACTTTAATGTTGGGTCGGAGTTAATAAAGTAGAAGAACAATTACCTATTGTGACTTTTCCATGTAGGTAGACTAATTTTTTGAATTTAAGAAACTTAAATAATTTTTATAGCCCATAATCAAGATTACAGTTGAATTAAACTAAACTCTTGAACGAAAAGTTCTCGTTAAATACCTCATCTTATTCGTTTTATTGCTTTTGTCAGAATTCTATTTAAATACCAAAATCTCCCACATTTTATTTGTTTTTTACTTTGAGAATCAACCTGGTTCTCCTATTTCTACAAGTTATAGTTAGTATATCAATTTTTATTTTGGGCGGGTTTCGACAATCCAACTTGCATGTGACCCGCATTCTATACTCGTTGTAATATAGTGGTTAGTATTCAACTTCTTACCAATTTACTGGTAAATTTAGTTCAAATTCCCCAAAATTTCATTAATTTGTATGCATGAAATTTCCCATTATTAGACTTGTCAATGCGTGCAATTTGCACAATTTCAGGTTTCAATTTTTTTTTTCACACTAATCGAACCACTCAAAAATCAATTACAAATTAAGTTTGCAAAAATTAAGATAGTTTGTTTTGGTAGCAAACAAATTCATAGAAATAGCAAGCAATATAGAAAGAATCTTGTCTCTTATTATAGCACCAACCTAAGCAAAATTCAACTGACATAATGTACGATCCAATAACAAAGAAGTTACGATTTCAATTCCCTAACCCCAAATAGCGTTTGGAACGAAAACGAAGCAATATAGAAGAGCATACAAACAAAAAGAAGGCTGCAGGTATTTAATTGTAGTATGAAGCTACTTTCTCTATGCTAAATCCAAGAAACATGCTTGTTTTGGAAATCAAATTGAGGTTGATCTTTCCTCCAACTCCAGGTAAGGCACAATGTACTTTTCTGCATCACTAAAAGAAATTCCAAGATGACCTCCTGCAACTTTTATAAATTGGACTCTTCCACCTTCATCTAAACTTCTCAATCCAATCCAATCGTCAATGTAAAGCTTTGTCTGCATGAACATAACTTGTAAAAGAGAACTCGAGAGTACACTTGAAGAAACGATAGTAGATGTTCATCATACTTATACGATCTTATTCCTAACAAAAATAAATGAAAAAAGAAAAAAAAAAACGTGTAATAAGGAGTCTCAAGGTAGTTTTTATTGTTTATTTTTATTTACTTTTATAATTGGGAATCGGGGCTTCGCTCTCATATATACTCGGGGGCACCCACACCCGTCCCAAGGCCCAAACTTGAAAGACAAAGGAGTTTTACAATTAAGTTTCAACTCGTGAGTTTCAATCCTGACATCTCTAAGGGAGCATATCTTGAGATCTCATACCTTGGTAGTCTCGAGTCTTAACCAACAAGACTGAAAGATGATTTAGGAGAGTTCCATGAATAAAGTGTCCTTACTAAGTTTCTTTGTTCGGATGCAGTGATGATGAAACGACCAACTACTAAATAATCCCAAATGGACTTTGGTAACAAGACATTCATAATTCTTTTATAGGGACTCTACCTAAATGAAAGCATCAGGACTCATCGGTTCTTTTAGGATTGTAATATGCTCGCCAAGACACTGCGATATTACCGTTCGTATCTGTGTGTTTTTCCTTTTTTGGTCAGGGTTTGGAAATTTAATGGCATCCAAAATGTCAATAGGTTAAGAAAACCATTAAGCAATTTCAAGGATATTCTGAAATCTAAACATTCATTTGGTCTATAAGTACCTGTTGTGGAGGTAACACAGGCTCAAACTCCCCATCTGGATAATATCCAAACCAGGCTGTTTCCTTTGGGACTAGAACCGCATCATCTTCAAACTGTTGAAAGCAGTGAGCGAAAGAAATAATTAATGTATCTATATGATAGAGTACCAAGGGTGAGGGTTAGAATTGTTAAAGTATTTGGAGGTATTCTTGCTGTTTTTGTATTATTTCTTGGTTTGGTTGCTTCTAGTGTTCTTATTTTCAAGTGTTAGAGGAAGGTTTTCTGTGTTGGTTCGGTCCTTAGGTGAGCTTGTTGATAAAGGTTGTCTTGGTCAGCTGCTGGTGTGGTTGTTCCAGGGCAAGGATTGGTCGTTATCGGGACCAATGTTCGCTTTGTTAACTTTGGAGGGGTCTCATACCTCAGTAGTTTTTATGCTCCCCGGATTATCCCCCAAAGTTCTTCGTAAATCAACCGTGATCGTGTTGAAGAAGTTTTATTGGTCTTTATTGCTGGGATTTTCAAATTTCAAGGTTTTTAAGACGCAGGATCGAGCAGGCTGTTTGTTGTCAATGATGGGTTTTATCTCTAGGTTTATTTTCTCAGGATGGCCACCTTCCAACTTGTGGTTTGGGGTCAGTTGTAATGTTGGGGGAATATCCTCGTGTGTGGTCTGTACTCTTATGTTGGTTTAATGGAATTGCTTTTGTTTTCAAAAAAAAAAAAGGGTGGGATGGGAATATTAGTATAATAAATGTAAGGGTAGAATAGTAATTAGTACTTTAAGGGGTTTTAGTATAAATAGGAGTCTTAGGTCTTTTGAAAGTAAAGAAATATCTGGGCATTGTCTTGCAAAAGACTTGGAGAGACATAACTCTCTCGAAGGGCTATTGGGAGAGACTTGGCCCCCTCGAAAGGCTAAGGGTACGGTATTGTAACCTCTATCTATTATCAATATCGTGTTCTTGTGTTCGGTGTTTATCATCTTTTCGATATTTGTTCTATTGTGCTTGTTAAGATTATTAGTGTCTTAACAAATTGGTATCAAAGCAAGTTCATCCCGGTGTTCAAACAATGGATTATGATGAAACCTTGTTAAACTACAAGCATCTGTGGCCATACAAAATGAAAAATGGGAAGAAATGAAACAAGCTTTAATGGAAATACAAGGAGGATTTAAAGCGTTTCAAAAAAAGTTGGAGATTCGTAGCCAGCTGAAGGAAAAAAAGAAGGAAAAAGGGGAGTTCAACATGGAAAAAGGAGAAGTCAACAACAAATATGTTCAAAAGGCGGCAACAGAACATCGAAAACAAGGTAAAGAGCAAAAGGAAAAGAAAGAAAAGTGGAAGAGAGCAAGTAAGATAAGTGAAAGACGTCAAGGGAGGTAGACAACACCTCGAACAAGAAAGAAGCGGCCTAGAAGAGATCAACTTGGAAATGGTGCAAGTTTGAAGATTTTGCAAAAATGGGTTGGAGTATTCACATGACGGGGGGTGGAGTTTGATATAGTGTTCGATGACGTAGGTTGAGAGGGCCTGGGAAGAAGTCTTGTGAGTTAGTGATGGAAAAAGAAACTTTGAGAAAGAAGAAGAAAGGTTGGAGAAGAAAATGGAAGGAAAAAAATGGTGGGTAATTATTGTAATGTGTTGTATAACCCACACCTTGAGGACAAGGTGTATTTCAGGACGGGGATATGATAGAGTACCAAAGGTGGGATGAGAATATTAGTATAATATATGTAAGGGTGGAATAGTAATTAATACTTTAAGGGTTTTTAGTATAAATAAGAGTCTTAGGGTCTTTTGAAAGTGAGAAAATATCTTGCATTGTCTTGCAAAAGACTTGGGAGAGACATAGCCCTCTCGAAAGGCTATTATTGGGAGAGACTTAGCCCTCTCGAAAGGCTAAGGGTACGGTATTGTAACCTCTATCTATTATCAATATATTGTTCTTGTGTTTGGTGTTTATAATCTTTTCAATATTAATTTTAAGATTATTAGTGTCTTAACAGTATAATTTGAGAGATTCAAGATAAATAATACAGTTGAATCAATAATATGAAAAACAACTAGAAATTTGCAGAAGCATCTCCATGTGTCAAACTCACCATGATTAGCACCAAGTTCTTTAAGCTACTAAAACGTTCCTTGTAAGTGGAGTTTCTGGCATCGGGACGTTCGTTATTTAACTTTGGGAGAAATTTACAGTGCTCTAAATAGTTTGGAATATCCTGAAAAAAGAAAAAAAAAGGATCATTGTGAACTTGGAGATGTAAGGAAATCAACTATGGAATATGAAGAAATACTACTCACATTTGGTAGTTTAACGAAACCACTGGGAGCCAAAGAATTCTGAAATACCATAATAAGAGAAGATGTCAAAACAAGGAAAACATGAAACAACTGAAGTAGTAAGGATTCGAACTAAGCTATTCATAACAAAGAAGCAGAGTTTGATTCGTTGGCAATTTACAAAAAACCATAAAGTTTTAGAAAGGCTTGGAGATGGAGTTGTACTTGGACAGCGTCCGAGTAGATAGCTAACTTCATTAGGTCGTCTGCAAGTATGCACCAAATACCAGACTGCAAATATGTTCAAGGTGTTCAATAACAGAAAATGTAACCATCTAAATTTGAGAAGATGAAGATGGAAAAATAAGATCAGTTCTTACACCACAAAGTGGAACAGAGGCTATGCCAGCATGAGGACCGCCTAAAGAGATGAAATTCTTAACCTATTCCCATTTGTAGAGAAGTAAAAAATTAGATTCAGTTATGGAAATGGAAGTAATGCTGATAAACACACCAATCTAGGGGGTAAATAATCAAAGTGGTTCTCACAGGAGGCACTCCATCGCAGAATTCCACGACTGCTCGGCCGATTAAGTTACCCTATTAAAAGAAGCAAGGGTGTCCCAGAGTGAATTTAATTCAAGTAAATAGAGAAAACAAGTAATACATTCTTAGCTTTTCTCTCTACTTTTTTTATGGAAGGGGATAAAAAGAATAAATCAAAACAATTGGCCAATCAACAAAGGGTAGTTAAGGATAAAGACTTTAGGCAGTAATATTCCAAGACAGCTAAAAGTCGAACACAGAAATATTCAGTTTGAAATTTCTCGCCCGGAACCTAACTGAGCAATTACTCATCATTCCAGCTGAAAAGTTTCATTGAGTAATCAGAAATCCTAGCACATTAGATAGTGCACATGTTGAGAATGAGAAAAAAGAAAGTAAATATTGATCCAAAGTTGCTGCTGTCTCATAAAAGAGTTGAATTATAGTTCTCATGAATCACCTGGGAGAGACCAACAACGTTGAAACCTTCTTTTAGGTCTTCCATTTTTTTCACCTGTAGTCATAATAACGAACTAGTAGCAAATTAACACAGATGTCGAAATCCAATTGGGGAAAAACCAGCTGGGAGATCTGTACCACCTTGTCGCAAACAATTTGAGACTGCAGTACATAAAACAGAAACATCACAACTTGAAACACTTTTTAATCTTAAGATGATGGAGTCATGTTAATCATCATCTAACCTGCTCTTCAAGGGTCATAAACCATGAATCCCACCCCCCATTGCCAATTTCTCTGTAGGAAGATGGATGAAACAATATCAATGCTCACAAAGATTCTGTAGTAAAAAACTTTGAGAAAACTATCTAGACAAATTGATGATACAACAGGGTCATGAAAAACTTTCCCAAACTTGGTTTGACCTCAAGGTGTCCATTCAATCATTAGAGCAATATTATGACAAATTAATATGAACTTGTTCATTTATATTAGTTTATAAATGTAAGAGTTCTCAGTTTATTCTACATAATAAATGATAGAACCCAAAACAACCCAATATATTGCAATGTACAAGATAAAGAGAGCTACAAGATAACTCGTGTATTTGAGGCACTTGAAACCTCCTCTCTCTGGAGTATGCTTAACACAAGCTCTAATCCTATAAGTCAATCTATTTATGACAAATCACCATAACTTTCCTACTATGGTACCTTTAATACCCTCATAATATTCCTAATAGCTTCTTATCAGTTTGATGTCCTTTCATTTCTTCAAACACCATCATGTCAAAGATTATCATAACCTTGTAAGCTGCAAATGAATTTAATAATAAAGTCCTTTCAATCAAATTAATGAGGCAAGAGGTGTGATTTTAAGCATGAACAAAGCACGTCCACATCAAGTTCGACTCGACATTCCACTCTTGCTCCTCCACTAGATGGAGGGATGTGCTCTTAACAGGAGAGTGATCCTGAGTGGTTTCATCATGCTTGATACACACCCACAATAATTCCAGAAAATAGGGTGTTTTACATGAAAAATGATGGATAAAACAGTCATACAACCATAGTAAAAGCAAACAATGAAGTAAATAAAATGGAAACAGGTCTTTTCTTTAGAAAGGCATACATGCAATATCCTTTAGCACCCGAATTATCACTCAAGAACTTGGTAAACTTCCTCATGCCTTTGTTTGAGCATTTATCTCCAATACCTGCAATATAGAGAGAAAATGTCAACTCAAGAAACTTCTAAAAACACAACAGACCACTTCAAATGTAGTCTAAAACCAAAGAAATGGCTCCAATTCAACCCTGACCAACATTGTAACAAAGCCAAGCTCACAAACTTAATGAAATCAGCTGTATAAACCATAAATAACAAACAAACCAAGGTAAAAAACTACAAATCCCAAAGACACTAAAAAAGAGAGAGAGAAAACGACTCAAAGATTCCTCCAAGATCGAATTTCAATCTTAAAAACCCTCGAATCGAACAATTGGGCCAAGAACAGTAGTTTCCAGAGAACAAACTTCACCATCCAAACACATCCCTTGAAAATGCCCTTTTGAGAAAACAACCATGACATCAATACCCAACAATCAATTTCTTCATCCAAGAAGTTAAAACAGCAAAATCTTTAAAAAAAAAAAAAAAAAAATCCAGGAAACAAGAAACGTAAAGGACTCATCAGATTAGGGGATTCGTACCGTGGAGTACTATGAAGGGTATGGAATGAGAAATTGGGGCGAAGAAAAGGAAGAAGAAGATGATGGGCAGTGAAGAAAACGCCATTTGTTGCAGAGTGAAGCAGAAATTTGCAGATAAGAAGAACGATTTGGGGGTGATGATATTACAGAGTTTCCTCGGACAACATTGGTCGACGGAAGCCAGCGTCAACAAAACTGTCGTTTTTTTTTTATTAAGTATTTTCTATTTCCAGGTAATTTTATTATAATTATTTATTTAGGACAAATAAGAGGCCCAACCAACTTTAAGGATATGTTTGTTTTGGGATGAGAAAAGATGAGGTGAGGTGTTGGGCTTCAGTACCTTATGCGGTCCAAAGTATACTTCATCTCATCTCATCTTTTCTTTCTTTTTTTTTTAATATTTTTTTTTATCTTTTTTTTTATATTTTTTTTACTTGTTTTCTCATTTTCTTATCTTATATTTGATATATTTTTATTATAATATTATTATTATTCTTTTTTTAAGAAACAATAATATTATTATTATTTAAATATATTAATATACCGATATATAATTATAATAATTATACTATTATTATAACAAATGTTTATTTAAATAGATTTAAAAAAAAATGTTTATTTGAAATAAATTTTAATTTTGAAAATTAAAATAAATAGATATATATTATCTCTTGATATATAAGAATAAATTTTAATAATTTTATTTATAAAAAATTAAATATATTTTTTTTTTATTTAATCATCCTTAATAATTAAAAAAAATTATGAAACTTCAATTGTTTAGAGATAAACTATAAATATCGTATTTACACATTTATAATTAAAAAATTATTGTTATAAAATAATGTGTTTTTTTTTTAATATTAACAATATGTACATCAATTTATTATTAAAACAAAAATTAAATTTAAATAATATATACACATTGAATTTTTTATTCATAGTTTGCAATAGGTTTAAAAGTATGAACTTATTTTCAACAAACTTAAAAACATTGAACTTATTTTTTTGTTAAAAAAATAAGATTCAATTTTTGTACTCCTGTATTAAGCTATACTTTAAAATAATAGTAGAAGCCGATCTTTTTTTTCTTTTTTTTTTGGAAAGGGATAAATTAATTTAAATAATTTTTAGAGTTTTGCTTGTATATATAAAAAATAAAAGTCTCAAGACTTATATGAGTCAACATAAAGATTGAAATCTATTTTACATTTAAAAAAAAAAAATTAATTCCAAAATTTGAGGGGTATTATCTTACTTCAATATAATAATTATTATCAAAATGTGACTGATTTCACTTTTAACTTCAAGAAAACAACAAATTAAAAAAATTTGGGGTGTTTATGGTTCCCTAAAAGCACCTAATAAGATGAATATGTTTAATTTATTGTTGCTTATTAATTAGTATATTTTATTGACAATTTTTTAACCTTCGGTAAATATGAATATGAATATATAAAAATGTATAAGAAAATAGTTTCATTTTTAATAAAATTTAAAAAAAAAAAAATTGTTATCAAGATTTTATAATGACTAGTTTAACCAAATGGTTTTATTTTTATTTTTTAATAAATAGAATCTTGGTATTTTTTAAATTTATTTTTATTATTTAAGTCTAACAAATCTTGAAAAAAAAAAAGTTATTAATGATCTATAAATATTTTAGATTATTCAAACCTCATTTGTATGGTGTGAAGTTTTTTTCTCATTATTATTTTTTTAATTAAACAATATTTAGGTGTGAAAGATTCAAAATTTTGACCTGTTATTATGTCGTACATAATATCATTGAAAATTCATTTTTTTTAATATAAACATTAATATGATCAAGGGTGCTATAATATTAATTTTATATTACTTACATAAATATGATAGTGGTTATATTTACATACTTATGTTAATAGCTAAAGATTTGAAAATAATTGTTTTCAAACAAAAAAAAAAGATTTGAGAATAATTTTATTGTTAAAAAAAAATAATAGATAAAAGAATAATAAAATAAATAAATAAATAAATCAGATACCCTAACATCTTCTCCCTCTCCATTCCAAATAAGGTTTTTCGTCCTCCCATCTATCTCCCTCCACCCAAACAAGGTTTTTCTGTCATCTCATCTGATCTTCTCCTATCTCATATGCAACCAAACACCCCCTAATATAAGACATTACTATTTTCAAATAATATTATTATAAAATAGGGAATTTTGCGTGTATAATAAAAAAATCAAAGAAATTGCATCAATAGCACAAATTTGGAAATAATTCATATATGGCAGATAATAGAAACACGCCTGCTAAAAATACCAAAAAGCCCACGCTGCTGTCGATTTTCTCCACCTCACTAGCTAACTTCTATCAATTACTTAATGATTGATCTCTATCACTAAAAAAACTGACTTATATCACTAAAGAAATTGACTTCTATCACCTATAAAAAGGATTGACTTCTATCAGTTACAAAAATGATTAACTTCCATCACTTACAAAAATGATTAACTTCTATCACTTAAAAAATAATTGGCTTCTATCACTTAGCAATCTAACGAACTTGTTACGAACCGAGTTTTTATATATTGAGTTATTTATTATTAATGGCTATTAATTATTATTTTTGAGCTCGATGGTTTTTGTTGAAACTAAATTCACACTAAATTCTATGAATTTAATATTTATTGTGGTAACTTTTGGTAATTTTGAGTTACTAAATTGTGTTGAAACTATTAAATTTGCGTTGCACGCGTCTATATTTTAATTAATTTTTTTTTTCTTAAATCACTAAATCTTTTTTTTCTATTCTATTTTCAAACGTATTTTCAACATAATTTTCTCTCTTAGCATTTCATTCTATTTACTTAAATTAAGTCTTAATTTATAATCATTGTATGAAACACATGTTTCTTAATAAAAAAGTATTATAATTGAAATATCTTTAATCTATTTTTTAAGACAATAAATGTATGATAGGGTGATTGAAACTTTCAACACATAAGAAAGAATATAATTGTTAATCAATTTTAAATTTCGATTTTACATTTACATCTTATAATTGTTATTTAATTTATATATTTATATAATTTTCAAATTCATTAAATTTTACTATAGATTTATATATATAAAAATTTATCAACGAAGTTGAAATATAAGTTTATATTTTTCTAATGAACATTTTTTTACAAAAGTACTCAACAAACATCTTAAATAAAATAACAATACATTATTTATAAAAAAAAAATACAACAAAAGTATTATCAATAAAATATCTAAATCCCTAGCCATCTAAATGATTTCGTTAAATAAATTGGTCATTTGAAAATTTGACAAACAAACATAACTCCACCAATTTTTTGAGATGTTTTATAAAAAAAATAAAAAAATAAAAAAAATATTAACAATAAAATATCTAAATCCCTAGCTATCTAAATTATTCCATCAAATAAATTGTTCATTTGAAAATTTGACAAACAAACATAACTCCACCGAGATATTTTGAAAAGTTGTAAGATTTACTCAAATTCATCAAGGTGGAATTGAAAAGTTGCAAAATGAAATTCATTTAACTCATGGATCATTTGCAACTTGAATATATAATACCAACATTTAAGATGCTTTGAATATTAGAGAATATTTGGAAAGCTATAACTTGAATGAAAAATTGAAGATATAATGTAGGATTCTAGGTATTGTGAAAAAAATGGTGAAGAAAATTTAAAAGTTGAGAGTTACAAAACCTTTTTGAATCCTAAAATTTATGAAATTAATTATATTGCAATTAATATAGAAATATTAAAATTATTATTAAAATTAAAAGCATTTAAATGGTAGTAGAATGTTTTACATTCCAAATAATCTTTTTAAACATGTATTATTATTAATTGTAATAATAATTTTTAATCAATTATTACTCATAAATAAATTTAAATTAAAAGTAAAAAAAGTAACAAATGAAGACGTCCACTCATAAATATTAATATTCATGCTTTATTCATGTTTTTTAGATAATATTTGATTTTTAAAAACAGAAAACAAATAAAACATATAAAAAAGTTTTTCATTTGTGTTTAAGTTTGCTTTCTTTCTTTTTAATTGCTTTAATTTTAATAATAATTTTTGTTAGATTACTTTCTTTAACTTTTTTTTTGTAATGTTAGTGAAGTGAATTTTAAGACATATTTGAAAATGAGGAAAATGTAGTTTGC
>JBBMKA010000030.1:5075219-5093251 GCA_037833695.1 Sechiopsis laciniata | reverse complement strand
TTACAACCAAACAAATAAAAATAGTTAAGATAACTTACAACCAATCCTGCTCGCCAGTGACTAATCGATCTCATTCTGGATAAAACCTCTTCATCAACAGATTTCTCAGAAATATAGCCTTGTTCAGCTTTCTGAAGTAAGAGGTTCACTTGGTAGGCCTCATGATATCGAAACCTCTGAAAGAATACACAGAAAGACCTCATGATATGCAATCTATTTGTGTATAATAGATCTCAAAACGACAATTTAGCATGCCGCATGCATGCTTCTTTTTTTCTTATGATAAATCGGGAATCGAAGTTTTTCCCCCACAACATATTTGAGGACACACACCCGTTCGAAAACAACAAAAGATTTTATAGTTAAGTTCGCTCGTGAATTTTGAACCAGGAACCTCCAAGGGAGCATGCCTTAGAGACAACAAGCATCTACCTACGAAGCCCCCCCTTGAGAACATTTAGTTTGACAAGTGTACATTAATCTTCTATCTATTTCTTATCTAGTTCCTTATATTCCTTGCGTAATTAATTCTAATGGGATGGCTACTTGTAAAGTCTAATGGGGGAGTATAGAGATTACCTGAAGATAGTACACGAAGAGGAGGCTTCCAATAGTGGTCGATGGATGAGCAGCGGACCACTCTAGCAAGCACTTGTGGAGATGCTTTTCCTCATCCAAATTCCATGGTAACTCAATCATTCTATCCACAAAGTTTCGACGGATACAAAGAAAACAAATTTCAGTCACCAATATTTTCACCCAGTCCTCCCACCTTTTAAATTTGCTTTGAGCATTGTCTATAGCGCCATCGTGTTCTTCATACTTTTTCCTATCTCTTACACTATGGCAAAGCATTTTCTGGTACATAAATGCTTCTGTTAGAAGTCCGCATTCCACTCTCACTCGGACACCAGTTACAGCTTCCACGAGTGATACTGGGACTGACATACTATCATGCCCTAACCACCTCAAAACCATAAGAGCTGTATCAGGATTTTTCCGTTCTAACAAAACTTGTGCTATCTTAGGATGAGTTGCTGGGCCTGAGATCTCTGGAAGAAGACGGCAGGCTTCCTACATGATGTCATTTGCAAGTAAAAGTTAGAATACAAAGTATGTAAGGAACACATAATTATCATACATTGCAGAAAAGGTTAAGATAGGCCTTCAGGGAACCCAAAACCACAAAAACTCTATGGGGTAGGGTAGCTAGATTATACTATTGGTAGAATTTTAAAGGACTTGTCTAGCTCTAGAAGTCTTCCAAGGAGGATGATACTATTCCATCCTTATATTTTGGACTATACACGTTAGGTTAAGTTTAACTAACATATCCAGGTCCCCTCATGTAGCCATGCAATTTATGAAGTTGATAACTAGTTGATAACTTAAGACTATTCTCACTAGACAACCACCTGACTCAACTACATTTAGTTGTAAGAACTATTGGCATTATAATAAATCTTTTTATAAAAAACCAAAGAACACAAGTGCATACAAAAAAGGAAAACCCATAAAAAACAAGAGGAAACCAGCAAAAACAGTCTTCAATATAAAAAGAACAATTACAAAAGAGCTTACAAACAGAGACCCAAAGAAAAATATTGAATCTAATGAGAGACCTCTCCAACCCTCTAAAATTCTATTACTTCTCTTCTCCAAAGCTCCTACAAGGTAGGCTGATAATAAATCTCAAGTAGGTGGTCATCATAACTTATATCCATTCTCTCTATGTTCTTTGTTATTATTATTATTTTTTGGGTGGTCCTTTATGGGCCATGGTGATTTACAATAAAAACACATTATCAAATTCATAGTAGCTTAATAACTTGAAATTTTAGGATCAATGTTAATAAATCAGCATCGAACTACAAGTCTACAACCACAAGAAGACAAACTAAATCAATCATCAATCTGTTCGATTAAACATATATCCCATGAAAAAAAAAGTTACACGGCACCATAACTGTTGAGAATTTGAATAAGTAATGCATAACTAAAGTGGAACTAAAAGATGGTGAAGACAACCAGCCAACTAGATTACACAGAAGTTACCTGCAGAGCTTCATCTGTATGATCATCTAGAAGATAAAAGACAAAGGATTCTAATATAGAATGTCGTGTTATACTAAAAGAGGCTGCAAAGTCTTCGACGATATGTCTCCATTTCTCATCAGGCAACGTCCAGTGACGATCAAACAAGTAATACAAAAGCTACCATAGGTTAAGGAGAAACAAAAGAGGAATATATGAAGCTAAATTTATAACGTATACAGACAATGAAATAAATGTATGAGAAGGATACAATTGCTTTCTTTGCAACCACTACATCAGAATTTCCACGAAGAAAAAGAACGTCAACAGCAACTCGGAGATTTTCAAATGGGTAGCATCCTGAGCTCCCACCAATCTTAGGTCTGAAGATAATTGGGGCCCCATCATTTTCCAACGATGCAATTTCTATACCAACAACTACATCTGAGGAATACCCCTGCTCTATACCAAGATTCCCCAGAGCGTCTTCAATGAATAGAGATCCTTCTAGACCACTGGAATCAGCAGAGTCATCTAAAGCATCAGGCCATGATCGACTGATAGCAGCAGATTTCCTTTCAGAAACAGCAGTAAGCCATGATGTGAAGCTAGAATGGCGGGACCTAACATTCTCCAAAAACTGATGCCTTATGCACCACATCATAATCTCCATGTGCTGGTAAAGAAATCGTAACCAAAAAGTATTATAACATGAAGACTATCTTAAGACAAAGGAACAGTAATTACTGTAGATGGTTCTAAAATTCTGATCTCTCAACCTCTTGCTAAAACACTTCTATAGGAAATATAGATGCACAATTAACTAAACCCCAAACTATTTCAATGTGGGGATAAAAACAGAGGACTAGGAGAAAATAATCTAATTTTACCTACAAATTTTAAGGGGAAAAAAAAAACTTCCACTAAATTTCGATCAATGAACGTCTATTCTCTCCAGATAAATTATGAATACCTACATTTACTTATCTAATGAAAAATAAATTTGATGAAAAACATCTATCTTAGTCAACATAACTTAAGAGTGATAAAAAGATATCACCCACATGTAAAACGTCGTGGATGAATTTTGTTATTAATAATCGAGAAATCGGAGATTCACCCTACTACATACACAAAGGCACTCACACCCATCCGAAGGCCGACCTAGGAGGCAACCAAGGAATTTACAATTAAGCTCACTCATAGGCTTCAAACCTAAGACCTCCTCCCTTAGAGACCCCAAGCCTTAGAGGCTGCCACTTCTAACCAGTGAAATTGCTTTCTATTTTCTTCACTAAAGAATGTCCTTTTTTTTTTTTAATCTCTTTTCACATGACGGAAAGTGGATATTGATTCAAAAGTTGTGATATTATCTTCTCTAACCAAGGAGAGAAAAACTTCTGGTAAAGTTTATTTGTTTTCTCAAGTGTGAGAATAACTTATAAGTTAGAATATCTTATCATATCAACTTCATTAGCATTCTTCCATTCAATAATCTCCAACTAATCAAAAAGCACATCTACAAATAAACGCCAGATATCATGAATACGAGACCTTAACTACTGAAGTGTAATATCAGTTAGTTGAATGGCAGAGCATATTTTATTTAAGGAAAGCCAAGATCTACGGCATAACGTATATATAGATAAGAAAGAAGCAAGAAAACATGATGTTTGATGAGCATTTACTCCCTAAGAAATTGAACCTGCTTGATCTTCAATATGCCCTCGTGAAGATTGTGTAGATCTTCAAGCTGTGCTGAATGAGAACTTCTAAGTGATGAGTCCAACACTTCAAGCACATTGGATATGCCAGCAAGCAGCACCGAAAACTTAAGTAGTAAGCCCAACCTAGATCGCATTCCCTCCACACCAGAGTTATCTAAAATAACACACACAAGCTTATAAATATTTCAGTACCTGGGCTACAATAAGATACAAAGCATCAAAAGCTTAAAGATTTAGCTTACATATTTCTTGAACTTCTGTAATGATGTTCCTGGAGGCCCGCTTACACCAATCCTTTACGACCACTTCATCCAACAAAAATGCAATGACAGGGTCACTTGATACAGCACTCTCATCCATACAAACTTCTGTAACATCTGAAAACTTATCGTAAAGGAAATAACAAACTTTAAACATCAAGATAAAAAGTCAGTATAATAGGATGAGAATTCAAACTCAAGTTAACAAAGTAAGTTTATAGGTGAATTTCTTCAAAAGGACTTGCAACTTTGTTGGAATGTTTAAAGCCACTCATGCAAAAGATAACCAAGTGAAATAAGTTTAAAAGGCAACAAAATCAGAACTGGGTGACAACTGACATCCTTGTGAAATGCTAGCAAAATAACCAGGTTGCAAAGGATACAGTGACAGATTAGAGAAACCAAGTTATTTTCAAGGGCAACATCAAATAAGGAATACAGGCGATGAACATCCATAGTAATTCTATTCTCCCCATCTTCTTCATCAGGAGCCCTCTCCTTTGAATTCTTGGGAATGAGACCAGCTTCCACACACTCGTAAAAAAGACGAAGATGGGTTCTAGCACTACTTTTCGGAACAGGAACTCTACATATCGGACAAATATCACACCGTTGGCAACATTCTTCACACAGAGAGGCATGTCCACATGAATTCAACACGTACTGAACATCCCTTCCACAGCTTCTCAAGTCTCTTGTGGCTCGACAATGCTCAACTTTTGCTTCATTGCATAACACATTCAGATCAATAGATGCCAAATGTTTCAGCGCTTCCTATAATTGAAAATATAAGCAAAACAGTTCGAAGAGGGAAATTAATCAGTCCACCATTTAATATATAGACTATTTACAAATCAATATCTGGTCAGATCAAACAAATACAATTACTATGTATTAATCAAATCTAGAAACTAAGAAATTCGACAAAATGTCAATTACTTTGAACCCACGACTTGATAAGTTCTAAGCTGGAGTTGCGCAACACTCTACAGCAGAAACTCTTAAGTTTATAAATCCAACCGTAGCTTCCGGAAAGATAAATTAAATCGCCAAGATATGAGAATTCTCCGCCGTTCTAACTAAACTATTTAGGGTTTTCCATAAATGCGTCAACTAGTAGAAAGAAACAAGTACCTGTACTGATCGGCTACTGTAATCAGGTTGCAGAAACGAAGAAGAAGACGCAGAAGTAGCCCTGCCATTAGTAGATGTCGAAGGAACGGCGTGACCGTTAATTTGCCCGTCCATTGAGCGGATGAAGAAGCGAGAAATCTCTCCGAGACTTGAAGATGACGAGTGAAAGTGAGAAAATTTGAAGCTAGGGCTAGGAATTGGACGAAGCCATTACAGAGGTTTGAAGGGTCTGAAGCTTCCAAGTTCTATGGGCAGAAAAACCGGGTTTTTCTGGGAAGAGGAGAAGAGAAAAATTAATGTTTTTGTTCAATCGGTCATTTTCCGTATAAATTTTGTCGAACTAAATAATATACATGGGCCGGGTTTTAACCGACTCCAGTTTTGGGCTTTGGTGTAAAATGGATTTGGGCCCATTGTTTCAATGTCCACGAACCTTTTTTAAAATCCATCATTTATTAACGAGTATAAACATCCATCTCAAAATCAATTAACAATAAAATGAGTAATCCGTCGATGCCATATTATATAGTGTGAACATTCATGTCAAAATCAATTTATAATGAAAGAAACAATCCACATTTTTTATATATTATTATGAGATATTCATTCTTTTTAGTGTGTGATCTTAACAACGGTTGGTAAATTTAAATATGTAACTCTTAATTACTAAGTTATATAAGATATTATTGAAGTTCTACTCTTTTTGGTACATTCCATAAACGTTGATTGTATGCTTGGTCCATGAAATTTTTGGCACATTATTCACATTTTCTAGATTGTTTTTTTTTTAATAGCCCATAAATCCGCTTAATTGTCGATTATTTAGTATTAACATTTTTTTAAGTCGGATGAATCACTAATCAATGTCTATTGAGAAAATAGTAAGTATCGATTATTTAGTATTAACGCCTTTTAAATTGGATCATTTATAACTTTTGTTTTTGTTTTTTTAACAAATTTACAACTTTTGTTAATGGTTGAGATTATGTTTGTCAAAATACATTATTATAAAAAAAAAAAAAACAATAAGAATAGTCCAAGTCAGTGGTTGAAATCAAATAATGACATTAATTAAAGTCATTAAACTTCAATAAATATCATAATGATAATAAAAACATTTTAGTTTGAAAATAAGCTATATTTTCAATTGTTAGAACAAATATTGTTATGTTTGAAGTATTTATACACTTTTTGTCAAAATTAATTTAAATTATCTTTACTAAAATTTGACATATGTAATAAATCTACTTAATTAAGTATTAGGACATTTTAATGACTTTTCAACAATGAAGGGTGGGCTCACCTTCTCCCGCGTTGTGGAAGGTCTGCTGACATGGACGGTCAACCGTCAACCCCAATATCTAAATAACAATTTAAGGGTATTATAGTCATTTCAAACTCTTCGCATTTTAGGGAAATGGCAGAGCCTCGGAATTTTCTGCGGTTGTTGTTGTTGTTTTTTTTTTTTTTATTCGTTAATAAATATTTTATATACACGAAATCATTTATTTGTTTGTAAAAACCATCTGGAGACACTCATAAATTTTTTATATTTTGTAGTTTTATTTTCAATGTATAGAAAGCTATCCATTAGATCATTAATGAACTATTAAAGTTTTAAAAGTATTGTTTTTATTGAACATCAAGAAAATGCAAGCAAAAATAATTTGTAGTATATAGTCATCTTAAATTGAAGGCATAATCCAACGAGAATAGAGCTCTAATAATATTTTGTACAATTTAATAATTATGAGTTTGTAGGTTTGAATCTCCTTTACTCTAATATTGTTGCATCAAAAAATAATAATAAATAAATTGAAGGCATAATAAAAATTTATTGAAAAAAATAACTTGTTTTGCGTTTTTTGAATTTGAGTTTAATTCAATATTTATTTATTTGATGGTAATTCAGTTCAACATCGTGTCACATATTTGATTATGATAATTAATATTTAACTCTAATTTATTTAAAATAACTCTCTAGGTAAATTTTTAGCTCCCATTTTCCAATTTATACTAAAACAAATATTTCTAACAAATATTGTAAATAAATTGAGAGAAAAGTAATATAACTTTTTAAAACAAAAATATAACGATGATCAAAACTAAACTTGGGAGCTTGGAGAATCAAAATAGAAAAACCTTCAAAGAAAAATGTGTTCAGGGAAAGATAAGGCAAATTGCAAAAAAAAAAAAAAAAACATAAAAAAAACAATTATAGTTCAACAATAATTGACATTCATTCTTTTTTAATTGAGATCAGAATTTATATGACTCCCCTGAATAAGAGCAGCATTGAAAAATATAGTTTAATGTCTAAAAGGCCATTCTCTTAAATTTGAGTTAAAAATACCGAATGAGTCGATGACGCGATTAGTTATCTGATTTTGTATTAATCCATTTCCACTCCACGGATTACGGATTTGATCTATATAATCGATATTTGTAATTTCCCTAGTTTACAACAAAACAATGAAACAATTACACCACTAACTCATTCGATTAAAAAAAAAACCTTTTAAATCTTTATACTAAAAAGAAATATTTGAAAATTTATTTTTGGTGATAACTTATGGTTATCTATTTTAGTTATAACATTTTTTAGAAATATTTGTTCTATAATAAAATTTTGGACGTTTTTTGTACATATTTAATTAATTTATTTGTCATCTCTTTATTATAGCCTATCATATCACACGAATTAAAGATAATAGTGATTGAATATTTTTTGTAATACTGTTTGAAAATTATATGTTGTATTGATTGAAGTCATCAAACATATAAGTTTTTTCATATTTTATTAAATTAACTTCAATTTTCTATTATGCAAAAAATCATTATTATTTTGTTTCTTTATTTAATTGTACATTAAAAAGTACCCCAAAATTTTATATTCTTCTTTAAAATCGAATTTTAAACTAAAAAAATACACACACAGATTCAAAAAGAACATAGTTCTAGAACTTTACTACATGATTTCAATTCCCAAAAATGTGTTTGAACTAAAAAAAATTCAAAAAAAAAATATAAATATAATTATTCTTAAAAAAATTTAGCCAGAATAGTCATTGATATTTTTGTTATTTTGAGAAGCTGGTCATTGGTATCAACGGTAACAGTGTTACTTATTGATAAATACTTATAATATAATACGTAATAATAACGATTTTCTTTTTTAAAAACATACATAAATCAGAAACTCCAAAATTTGGGAGAAAGGGGTAAAATCGTAAAATCAAAAGCGGAAAACCGCGGACGCAGAACGAACTGCGCCTCTGCATCTCTCATGTATGTCAGGCGAACACTAAAAAAACCCATTACACGTTTCACTCCCAAAAAAAAAAAACTCGTCTCTATTTTCTCTTTTCTTCCCCCCCCGTCTCCGCCGCGCACGGCGGCGATTATCTCTTTTTCAGAGCTCATTGATCTCCAAAACCCACACAAGTTCCTCTTACAGCGTTGTGTAGATACAGATTGCAAAGAATCGCGCCAAGGAAGAAGTATTCTCTATTCTGTGTCCGTCTTTACGACGTTTTGTAGATAGAGTTTTGACGGATTTTCAATGGCCACGGGACCGGTGAAGTCTCAGCCACTGCACAACTTCGCTCTTCCTTTTCTGAAATGGGGCGGGAAGAACCAGACCAACGGTAATCAACGCATTCGACGGGCGATCGGCGGCGGCGGCGGTGCATCCGTTGATCATTCCGAACCGGAATCTGAAGCTGACTCCAAGCCTCGACTTCGAGTTGGATCGCGCACGGCTCGGAACAGATTGACGTTTTCGCCGTGCTCGCTGGGAGAGAAATCGGCGAAGCATTGTGAAGGCGAGGTTGGAGATGAAGTTATTCGGGAAGGTGAAGAAGCTGAGGGGGAAGAAATAGTGCAGAAGCCTTGGAATCTCCGGCCAAGGAAGGGATTGTCGTTGAGAGGTTTTAGTGATTTGAAGAATGGAGGAGATTTGAAAGAACACGACGGAGCTGTTTCATCAGCTGCTGGTGAGAATCCGCATCCGAAATCGCTTCGGTTGCGAGGATTTACAGAGCCGCATAGAATCGAGAAGAAGGAGAAGAGGAAATTCTGGATCGCGCTGTCGAAAGATGAGATTGAGGAAGATGTATTCATCATGACTGGATCTAGACCTTCTCGCCGGCCGAAGAAGAGACCTAAGAATGTTCAGAAGCAACTCGATGTATGAATTTTCCTGAAATTTCTCACCATTTCTTCTCTGCTTGATCGTACTGAAATCGCTTAGTTATTATCTTTCTTGATTCTCAATTTCATGTTCGTCTCTCAGAGTGTGTTTCCTGGACTGTGGTTGGTCGGAGTTACAGCAGATTCATACCGTATCGCCGATTCTCCGGCCAAGGTACCATAAAGACTTTTCATCTTGCTCATAATTAATTGCAATTTCGTTTTCTGCCATTTCATTGAATTCTGAACATGACGGCTCATTAATTTCTCTTTGTTTCTTTCATTTCGCTTGTCAAACTTGACAAACTAGAGATTTTTCGTTTTCCCACACGCTTTGAATTTTGTTGTTGCAGAAATAGACACGATCACGATGAATTTTTTGATCTTTGAAGTTGGAATAGTTTGCTTGGCCTGCCTTGATCGGGACCCTTGTTGGATGTATACTGTTCTTACTTCTAGGAAGAAGAAACCAAGTTACAATTCAAATTGACAAGAAGGAAATTCAATTTTTCTATGCTGTTTTTCCCACTGGTAATAATCTCTATGATCCGATGAAAGAGCAGGTTGAATTGAATCTTATCATAAGGTCTTGGTCTGAGTAATTTTATTATGTAACATGAAAATAGAGGTTAGTAGGTTGAATTGAATCTTATCATAACGTTTTGTTATTAAAGCCTTTTGTGCTATAGTATGGAATTTTACTGCTCATGTGAACAATTCTTATTAGTTGATCAATTATAATGTTTGACAGGCTTCCCTAGATTGCTGGGGGCTAGATTATCAAGAGCTTGGTTTCTTTTGCGATTTCGCAGTGCATTATATTTTCAGATAGAACTCTCACTCATATGCTTCATGCTGATGCTGATGGTGATATATTTCTATCCTTCCTTCTTAACGTTTTGCGATTTTCGTTCGTTTTTATTGTATTCTAATGGCTGGAAGCAGCTTCCTGCGGGTCATTTTAACACTAAAGCTTTTTTTGTCTTTAAAATGCTAAAAATCCTGCAAGTTCTGCATTTTTTTAGTATGGGGACTTTGGGATATCTGATCATTAGTTTTGTGAATGTACAATGCCATATTTTCTCTTCGACATCCTTTACATTTCTTAGGCTTCGTTTGATAACCATTTGATTTTTTGTTTTTGGTTTTTGAAATTTAAGCTTACTTTTACTCATATTTCCTACAATGTGCTCCATCTTTTCTACAATATATCCAACTTTCCTTAAGAAAGTATATGAATGCTAACCAAATTTAAAAAACAAAAACAAACTTTTGGAAGCTACTTTTGTTTTGTTTCGAAATTTTGGTTTGGTTTCTACAAATATAGGTAAGATGTAGATATCCATGTAGTAAAAACATATGATATGGTAGTTGTTGTAGGCTTAAATTTCAAAAACCAAAAACTAAAAACAAAATGGTTATCAAACAAGGCCTTAGCTTTCCATTTTTTCATTTTCCTGATACTCAAATCTATTTGTGTTTGTCTTCAACGACTGAGGAAAGTAGTTATTGTAGCAATAGCCATAATTTGGGTCTGAAAACTCCATAAATCTCCAAGTTGTTTCCGGGGGATGACCTTTTGTTCTATATTCTGTTTTGTTCTGTATGTATATGAGAGGCTAGGCTTCTTTCGTATGAGAGTTTACTCTCTAAGATTCCTTGTTGTAGTTAACACGTTTTCATTTCTCAAAAAAAAAAAAAAAAAAAAGTTAACACGTTTTCATGACTTCCAATCACATGGTCTCTATGGTTTTCGTGATATATAATTTTTTTTTTCTCCATCTTCCTTGTGTGTTAGGTGATAGGAATGTTGTTAAAGGTATATTAGTAAAGAGTTGGGAAGTTTGTTATGGTATTTGGTTATAAGTAGAGGGAATATTGTTAAAAAGAAGGTAGCCATTGATTGAGAGTGTTCAAGAGAGAGGAGGGTCAAATACTCAAAGTTACTCAAATTACTTGGGTTGTTTTTTAGTTTGGTTAAATTTATATTGCAATACATTTTGGGATCATTCACTAGATACTCTGTTTCTCTGGTTGGCTATATTCCTCTCCTTTTGAGTTTTGAGAAACATTTAGATCTACTTTCTCTGGTTGGCTCTATTCTTCTCCTTTTGAGAAACCTTGAGGACTTATTTGGTAGAGATTGAATCTCTCAATGATAGATAATATGAACAAAATTGCTTGTTGTTTCAATTGATAAATCCTAATTCAGGATTTGATGCAATTTGTTTTCTTTTGAAGTTGGGTTCAACGGATCAATTGAAATTGGGATTCTAAATGTAGCTTCTTCTTCTTCTCTCTCTCTCGTGCATTTTTTTCTTTTAAATCAGTGACTGTTCGGGCTAGCCTGCGTGCACCTCAACTAATGTCACGAAATATACCGACTGACCCTATAACATTTGGATATCAAAGAAACCGTAGGAAATTAATTCCTAGGTTGGTGGCTACATGGATTGACCGTATCACATCTTAGCTTTCCAAAGCCCATTTGATTACGATGTGTGGATTTTTTTAAAAAAAATTTAGTTCAACAATAATGGGGTGGAGAGTTTCAAAACTTGACCTTTTGATCATGAGTACACACTTAAGCTGATTGAACGATTACCCTAGTTGGCAAATGTCTTGTCGTCTTAGCTCTCAGGATAGTCAATAGCATCAGTCTTGGAGAATGTAGGGGTAACCACTAAAACAGTCTGTGTGTGTGTTTGGTAGGTTTGGTAGGTTTGGTTAGTTGGTAAGGTTTCCAATTTCAGATCTTTAACTGCCATTGTTTGATTTGGAAGCAACCTTGTATGGTTCTTTACTCATTGATCAGATTGATTTTTTTTACCTATGGAATTTAATATGCTTGTTGCATGATAATTGCAGTGATTTAAAAAATAATGAATGGATTTTTCTTCATCTGCTAGCCTAAAATAGTATGCATAATGGAATTCAAATCTTCTAGTTGTTTTTAACAGATAGTTGTTGGATTTTGATAGGAAAGTTCCTAGTTTGGAAGTCAAATTAAGATCAATATTGGAATAATTATATCTATCTTAGTTATAAGACCTGGCCCTGTTTAAAATCTCATTCTGCCTCTTGAATTTTGCATAAAATATTGTTTTTCTGGTCATTTTGTTGCTGAGTTTCTAATGGAGCATTTTAGTTGATTGATATCTTGTCTCAAACCCATTGTGATTTTTCGTAAATTATTATTTTGGTCTTAAGTTTTGAGATTTGTTCTATTTTGTTTTGAATATTCAAACATCCAATTATAATTTATAAATTTTAAAGTGGGTTATATTTTAGTTTCTAAATTTTCAAAAGTTTAATTTTAGTTATTAATTTAGAGATTTATTTCATTTTGGTTTTTATTTTTCTTTTATTATTATTTTTTTAATAGTTCCATATATTTTGTCTTTGATTGTGTTAAAGCTACTAATATTATTTAACTAATTTCTTTTAATATTAACTTTAAATTTATGGCAAATTTTTATTTATTATTTATTATTATTTTTATTATTATTTTTAAATACAAACATTAAAATTGAACTTTTGAGTATTCAAAATAAATTGATCAAACTTGAAAGTGTACTTTTAAAATTTCAAGAACCAATATGAAAATTTACCCTTTTTTAGTGCAATGTACAAAATTGATAGTAAGGAGGGATGGAATGTCCGAAAGTTAAATGTCCAAGGGAATGTAAATTACAAAAAAGAAAGAATAATAATTAACTGTTTAAATCTAATTATTGTCATTTCTTACCAGATTCATTTACTGCCATTTCCACAAAATTGTGATTGCCTACAAGATGAACATTGATAATTTTTTCGTCTAAGAACTACAGAAAACGGATGTCAAAGATTCCTCCAAGAACGAAACCAATCTTTATAAACAAAAAGCAAGAATTATCACAAACAACCAACAACAATGGACACCAGAACACAAAAGACTCATCTGAAACGCCCACGGTGATCATCGGTTCTTCCCGAAGGAGTAGCAGGATGGAAGTGATACTGTTCAGGCAAGAATTCATTGAAACCGACAAGGAGCTGCGTATGTAATCGAAACAAGTCGTTGATTCTTGCAACGATATGGTCGACAGGAACAGTATCGGTTGTGAGATCCGAAAGAAGTTGAAGGAAGTCGTGGTACTTTGAAATCTGGCCTTCACGTTTCAAGGTCTCCTCGACCGTATTCACATATGCAGTCGCCGCGTCCCATGTTAATCTCTGCTCTATGCTGGTTTCCCCTGGTTCTTTCTGCTTCTTTGCCTTGCGACCACGCCCCATTTGAACAACTCTCTTTGACTTTGCCTTAACAAAAATGGCCTTATGTTTAGGAGAAAAGCATATGATGGGGAAAATGAGTAGATTTCCAACTTTTTATAAGAAAATATTGGCAATTCAACCACATTTGAGACTCAAACTCGAACCAATTGGTTACGTGTTATTTATGATGCACTAGAGTACTATTTCTTTTGGCAAAAATAAAAAATAAAAAACTCCATCTCATATCACGTGTTCGAGTTCATAAAATTTAATTGAGTATTTGTCATAAAATAATTGGATAATAAGTATTGTGCGTACATCGACTAATGTCACAAGACATATCGTTTGACACTACAATATTTGAATGTCAAGGAAATTTCTAGGAAATTAATTTTTAGATAGGTGATCACCATGAATTAAACTCATCACCTTTTAAGTACTCCAAATCCCTCTTAATCATTAGACCACTCGGTGATAATTTGTTGGTTCTTTAATTTTTTTTAATGTAAATACCAATTTGCCTATAAATACACAAAGCAAATCTGACCTCAAATGTCCAAAAGACCAACTTGTGGTGAAGGAGTAGGACTGTAGGAGATATAATCATCATTTTTTTTGTATCAAAGTGGATTTGTCACAGATTTGGAGTTCAATGTTCAGTAAACTTGAGAATTATTGCAGGTTGGAGACTTGGCCTCTTTCTTAATAGTATTTTGGTTTGACTATATACCAATTAGTAATGAATGTGAGTGTCATGTAAGTTTCTATTTCTAACAAAAAAAAAAAAAAAAAGCTAAATCAATTTGAACTTTTGTCATGTAAGCTTCTTTGGTTTGTCTATTATAGCAAATGTAAATATCAATTTGCAGAAAGATGTTAGTTGATCAGTTGAAGGAGAAAAGAAATAATCTTTGATTGATTTTCATTTTAGGAGAAGAAATATTAAGGGGTGCATTTATCAATTTTAAAGAAGATTTACATTGAGCATTTGCTAATTAATTACTTCTACAAAAATAATATGCAAACGAGCTATTCTAACTATTCAAAATAATTTTTCATTTTTAGCCGTTCATTTTTAATAATTCATTTCTAACTATTCAAAATAACTTTTTATTTCTAACCACTCATTTTTAATCATTTATTTTTAACTCTTCAAAATAACCGATCATTTCTAATTCCCATCTAAACAACTGAGCAAGCTATTATCTCTAACTTCTATGCAAAAAATGACATCCAAACGAGTTTTTGACTCTAACCTCTCCATAAAAATTTACATCCAAAAAAAGTTTTTTGGTGCAATTCCTCCATAAATTTATATCCAAACATGATATTACAGAAATCTCAATTTTTTAACTGCTTAAAATAACTCATGGTTCAAAATCTCATCCAAACACCTCCAAAGAGACATAATAGAAATTAAAGGAGAGAATATTTTTTTTTAGATACAACAATTGTATCCTTATTATAATATTTAAATTTAATTTTTGGAATAGATTATAACAATTATAAACTTTAAAAAAAGTGAAATTTGGAACTGTTACAATTTTGAGCAATTTTCCCTTTTTTTTTTAAAAAAAAAAACGGCTATAAAGTGGGGCATTGACACAAACGGGTTTTTTGCTCCAATCTCAGTTTTGCTCTCAATCTCTCTGAACTGTTCTCTCCCAAACCTTTCTTCAACAATGGCTTCCGAATCTCTACCTTCAAACCCAATTCCAAAAATTCCCCAAATGATCCAATCGCTCTTAGAACTCCACAGAGAGCTCTCCTCTCGCCTTTGTCAACCCACCACCACGCCCCAAGCCGGAACACCGGCTAGCACTAAGGCGACGCAGCTCAAGAATTTGTTGGTGAACATCGTGCATTTGAAGGAGGTGTTGGAGAAAACAAGCGAGCTCGACGAGAAGCTAATTAATCCGATTGAGAGCATCAAAGACAGTCTCAAGGAGGTAATCGATAGAATCGGACCAAATCCAATGTCGGTAGATGACCTAAATGAGAAGTTTGTTGATGCGATTAATAAGGATATGAAGACATTGAAGTTCCAGATTCCTTCGTTCAAGAAGCTGTCATTGGCTGTAACCACCGCCAATTTGGTTGAGAGTGGACTTGCAACGGAGGAGCAGAATAAGTTCAGGCTGCCAAATCTGTATGGCCATACGGTGTTCGACGAAAGTCCTGCCTATAAGGAAATTAAGGCAATTTACGATGGTTTTGATGATGTTTGTAAGAAGTGCTTTTTGTATTTCGCTGTGTTTCCTGAGAATGTGGTGTTTAAGAAACGGTTTCTTACATATTGGTGGATTGGAGAAGGCATTCTTGACCCTTCAGTCATTGAAGATGATAAAACGCCTGAAGTTCGTACAGGTAAGATTCTTGAGAAATTTGCTGAGAAAGGTTTGATTGTTCCCGTGAAAGAAGATCAAAAGATGGTCAAAAAGAAATTTAGAATGCCCCCTATTGTGCGTTCTGCTGCTATTGAACTGGCTAAAGACAATGAATTTTTGGATTATGATAAAGGGAATAACCCAATTGCTAAACCTCCTGGCTGTAATAGGATTTTTCTGGTGAGGGGGAGAGGCTCTGCTTCTGACAGGCCGAAGGTGCCAACCGCGCTGCTGGATAAGACGGAACAGAAATCGAAAGAAGGAATTAAATCAATCTTCAATGTTTGCCAATCTTTTCCTGATTGTGCTTTGAAGTGGTTGCCCAAGGTGGTGACGGGTAGGAAGGTGCCCATGGCACCAACAGATGCAAAGGTGCCTGCGGAAATGACAACACTAATGAATGCGAAGGCACCTACGGGTGCGATTGAACTAACTGATGCAAAGGCGCCTGCAGGTAGGATGGAACCAACTGATTCGAAGGCGTCTACGGGTACGGCGGAGGCGACAGATGTGGAAGCGCTAACGGATCAGAAATTGCAAGAAGGAATTAAATCAATCTTCAATGTTAGCCAACCTTTCCCTGATTCTGCATTGGAGTGGTTGGCCAAGAAGGGGGATGTGGACATGAGAACTGTAAAAGCTGTGGAGTGGTTGCTAAAGCTGAAAAACCTAGAAGTTCTTTACTTGGGGAGGTGGCAAAGTGAAGTTGATGAGCAGCAGATTGAGGTTGAAAGCTATGAGTTCTTAGAAGGTTTGAAGAATATGAAGAAGCTGAAGCTTTTGAGCCTCCAAGGGATCTCCTGGATCAATAAGCTTCCAAATTCCATAAAAACACTGAGTGAACTCAGGGTTTTAGACTTGAAATCTTGTTTCAATCTGGAAAAACTTCCTCAGGGCATAGGTTTTCTTAAAAATCTTACACATTTGGATGTCTCTGGGTGCTATATGCTCATTGAAATGCCGAATAGCATATCTAAACTCACTGAACTTACAGTTCTGAAGGGATTTATTTCAGGAAGGTCAAATCTTAAAGATTTGAAAGGCTTAAAGAAGCTTAGGAAGTTGAGCATCAACATAAGCAGGCAGAATTTTCCTGATGAAATGGATCTAAAGGTTCTCCAAGAGCTTGGGGTTCAAAACCTTCGAAGTCTCACGATCATGTGGAGATCGGGAGGGATGAAGAAGAAGACATCATCGACGAAAGAGGAGGAGCAGACATCATCGAGGGAAGAGGTGAAGCAGACATCATCGGGGGAAGAGGTGGAGCAGACATCATCGGGGGAAGAGGTGGAGCAAACATCATCGGGGGAAGAGGTGAAGCAGACATCATCGGGGAAAGGGGTGAACCAGAGATCATCGGGGGAAGAGGTGAAGCAGACATCATCGGGGAAAGAGGTGAAGCAGACATCATCGGGGGAAGAGGTGAAGCAGACATCATCGGGGGAAGGGGTGAAGCAGACATTATCGGGGGAATGGGTGAAGCAGCCATCATCGGGGGAAGGGGTGAAGCAGCCATCATCGGGGGAAGGGGTGAAGCAGCCATCAACGGGGGAAGGCGTGAAGCAGCCATCATCGGGGGAAGGGGTGAGGCAACCATCAACGGGGGAAGGCGTGAAGCAGCCATCATCTGGGGAAGGGGTGAAGCAACCATCATCGGCGAACCGAAACATGATACGACAAATAACCAAGAAATTACTGCCAACGGAGCCAAAGAAGCGTAAAGTGAAATATCTGCCAAAGGAGCTAGAGAAGCTTGAAGTGCAATGTCTGCCTGAGGAAAAGCTACCTCAATGGCTAAATCCTTCAAAATTGAAAAGCCTAAACAAACTCTACATTAGAGGAGGGTTACTAGCAGAGCTCGGGGATGCACCGTGGAGCTCGAAGATTGTTCGTCTGAAATACATGGAGAACTTAAAGATAGAATGGAGAGAACTTCAGAAATCTTTTCCAAATTTGAGTTACTTGCAGAAAGTACAATGTCCAAGTGTTACTTTCTGCCCCTGTGATGCCAATGGAGTGTGGATGAAACCATGACAGTAGAGATT
>JBBMKA010000030.1:5019964-5056170 GCA_037833695.1 Sechiopsis laciniata | reverse complement strand
CACACATATATATACATATATGTGTGTGTGTGTATGTGTATATATATATGTATATATATGTATATATATATATATATATATATATATATATATGTATTAAAAATAAAATAAATATAAAATATAAACGAGATTGGGAACGGGTAAACGGGGATGGAGAATACATTCCATGTTCCCATCCCATTTAGCTCATGAGAAATTTTTTTTTCTCCCCATTCACCGCCTAAACGGGGATTCACTATCCCGTGGGAAACCCAATCTCTGCCCATTCCCCCCGATGAACCCCTGCCCCGATCCCCGCAAAAAAATGGTGAATTTAGCAGGGACGAAAACGGGGAATACATTCCCAGCCCTACCCCATTCCGTGAACATCTCTAAATACAAGTATTACAAGAAGGTACGTGATAATACTCATTAATTAATTATATTTGCTAAAGTTTTTAAATGACAGTATTTGTAATTATTTTATAGATTGACTATTCTCATAAGTTTCCTATAATTATTATCTTTTCCAAACCATCTAACAACATTTCTTTTCTCTTTTAAGAATTTTTTTTATTCTTTTCTTCAAGTTAACAAAACTTGATTCTCTATTTATTAATAAGAACATTTTGGCATGGCATGTTTTGGTTGGTTAGGGTCCAATAATTAAATTTTAGGTTTTAAAACTTAGAAGGTCAAGTAGTTGTAAATGTTTTTTTTTAGCACAAATTGAGGAGAGGGGACAACAAACCTTACAAAGAGGGTACTACTCCTCTCAAATAAATGAGAGCAAAATATCGATTTTTAGGATCGAACTTGTGACCATGATGTTGAACTGAATTACCACCAAACAATAAAACTATCAGGCCACTGACCCTTTCAGTAATGTAGCATGTAGTTAAACAATAACAATTAATTCATATGTAATTAAATAGTATTGGTTAAGATTACAGTTAAATTGAGATACATAATTAATCATACTTGCCAAATCAAATGGGTAACTTTTTAAATAATTACGGAGGAGGTGTTTGAATGATGTTTTGGATGAGGAGTTAGTTTGAAGTATTAAGTTCGAAAATTGAGGATTTTGTAATAGCTTGTTTGGATGTAGATTTTTATGGAAGATTTGAACTCATTTAGATGTGAGTTTTTTTTTTTTTTTTTTTTGTGGTAGAAGAGATAGAGACAATAAATTTGTTTAAATGTGAATCTAAAATGAAAAGTTATTTTGAGTAGATAAAAATGAATGATTAGAAATGAGTAGTTAAAAATGAGTTATTTTAAGTAGTTAGAAATGAATGATTAGAAATAAGTTGTTAGAAATGAAGAGTTATTTTGAGTAGTTAGAAATGAACGATTAAAAATGAGTAGTTAGAAATGAAGAGTTATTTTGAGTACGTAGTTAGAAATGAAGAGTTGTTTTGAGTAGTTAGGATAGCTCATTTGGATAATGTCTTTTTTAGGAGTAGTTAGTAAATTATCAATATAAATCCTCTTTAAAATTGGGAAACAAACACCCCCTAAAAAGTCATCATTAGCAAATAATTTAACTTGATCATTTGTATTGTTTTTTACTTAAAAAATATTTTATTTAAAAAAAACAAAAAAAATATTTATTTGACAACAAAAACTTTTTAATCATTTATCTTAACTTTTTTTTTTCTAGTCATAGTTGGATATAAATAGGTTTAAAGAATTATACAAAGCATTATTCAATTATTTATTGGATGAAATATAACCATTCTTTGACGAAAGTTACCGTTTATGTAATTTCAAATTATGTAGTGCTACAATTAAGTGTATAGATGACGGGTAAAACATTTTAGTTTAAAAAATGCAGAAAAAAGATGTCAGACATGGATGAGTTTAAAAACACGAAAAATAGATGGCTGACATTTACGATGTTGGGTAGTTAAGATGATGGGCAACTACTATCCAACATCGATTATGACTTTGCCCAATATCGAATGTGTGTGACATTGTAAACGCCTGACATCTTAAGTGCCCGACATCTAATGTACATATAAGATGCGGACAACTAATGCACGTCATCTATTTTTCGTGTATTTGAAACTTAATTTTGTCTTTTCTACCCAAAACAAAGATCGGTTTTTTGTCACTGAAGTTTTCATGTCTCAAGCATTTTATCAACGCATTTTAATTTTTTGAACCTTCCATCTTTTCATTTTTTTCGTGTGTGTGTGTGTATTTTTTGTTTTGGACCATTTTAAGTGCTACATTTTAGGGTTTTTCGTTTTGCCCTTGTATTTGTTGTGGGTCCATCTTTACACCTTTGCATTTTTGTGTTTTTTTGTTGTTTGTTGTGTTACTAATTATTTGACTATTGTATAGTTGCATTTTGTGTTTGAGATCACGTTTAATTGACCTTTGTTTAGCTACTTTCTTATAATTTGAAATGTTCCGTTTTCTTTGTTGTTTACCATTTCTTTGTAAGAAATACTTGAATGGTAACTAGTGCACGTATGAACACTAAATTAGTACCCATACTTAAATTTTTGTGTTCGACCTTATGTTTGAACTACTGAAGTTGAAATCAAAATTTGCATTTGATTCTAAATCTGTAGGTAGTTTATTAAGTTAGTTTTATATGGATAGGTTTTGGATGCTTAAGGATCGAAAGTCACACGAATACCGTTTATGAGTTGATATATATATACATATATATATATTATGAAAAATGCATTACGACATTTGAAATGGTCAAATGTCGTTTGTTGCTGACGGCCAATCCGGCTGTGGTATAAATATTCAATTAATTCTAAGTTTAAGATACTATTGCTAATATCCTATGCATCGAATCGCATTTTACGCAAGTATATGCAGTAAAAATTGAAACAAGTGATAAGTATTTATTTTATCGTTCTCCACAGGAATTGATGTCTAAAATTCTAATTAATAACTTAAGAGTCATGCAGGAATGTAAATCAAATGGTGGTTGGTGATTTGTTTAATTATTTTAAATTGCAAAAATGTAAATTGGTGTAGGTAAGAGTGCGAATGTAAATGATGTTGATCATGCGATAGTGGTAAGATAGATTTCACGTTTCCCTATTTCTAATCGCTACTGCCGCAGTCAATGATTTATGGAAAATCCAGCTTTCGCTTCGGTTCTTCAAACCAGATTCTAGGCAACACATGCATTAGTAAGGTTATCACTAACTCCTTAAACAACGTGAGAGTCTTGCCTCGGCCTAACGTAACATGTTGTGATCTTCTGCCAGTTCCCTCTTTCGCATTCACTGGTGGTTAGCCTATGTGGGTAGCTAATCGACATAGACTTAATATATAAATAACATTATAAAACCTTCTTACCTGAAATCCTAACATGCATTCTAGATACAAATCCCCACTAAATGCCTTATAATCTAGTGAAACATATTTAAGGTTATAATAGACTGAAGAATATGAAATAGAATTCTGAAAATTCAGCTACAGTCTATGATGCTAAAATATACTCCTATTTATAAAAACAAAGAAAAATAAACAACGAAATGGTAAAGTTGAAGCAAATAGGCGGACTCCTTGTCATTAGATATCACGAACACTTCTTGGTTGTCTTCTACGGTGGATTATCTTTAGGGTGAACCGACTCCTGGTCAACCGACACTTGTCTGAGGTTTCTGGCATTCCCTATATAGAGCTGGATTTCGTGGGCGGCAAGTTTGGAATGTTCTAGACTCCTTCATTTCGCTTGAATCCCCGCTAATTGATTTTTTGAGATTTCTGCGATAATTTGATCTACTCAAATGTTGAAGTATATTCCTTTTAATATGATGCAATCTCGGTAGCTTTCTGCATGCGAAAACTTCTTTAGTGCATTAAGGTATTGGCAGCTCTCTACAGCACTAGACGATTCGTTCCAATGCAGTGGTATCTTCAGCTTTCTCCATTCTGCGCAAAAAAATACTTTTAATTAATGCGTTTACTGCTTTCTTTTGTTCGCGAATGTCATGCTTTCTTTCTAAATGTGTATGTATGGATGCGTATAAATTCTATCGTTTTCATCCGCATTTTAGCCTTATTTATTATCAATTGCCCAAAATAATCTATGAAATGCTTAAGTTAGATACCTAATTTATGCTCTATTTGACAGCTATGAGTTGCCCATGTTTGAAATGTTTTGATTACATGATTTTGTTCATATATGTATTTCTATGTATAGTTATAGCGGGGCAAAGTCTCATGCATTCTGAATTGTTAGGGTATTGAATTTTTTTTCTAATTGTTTTTAGTTTTCTTTTGCACTAAGTGTTCTTAATTTTATTTATACTAATTGTTCTTAAAGTTCTTTCACTAATTAGTGTCCTTAAAGTTCTCTTGAACTTTGTTTTCAATTTTCACTAATTGTGTGTTCTTTGCGCTATTTACACTATTTTTATGTCAAAAACTAAGTCTCGCTATTTGAACAATGTTTATACTCTTTGTACTTAGTGTTTTGACAGAAACTAAGTGTGGTTTTCCTTTGGAAAGTCAAATAATTTTTTTTATATAAGTAAAACGAATTTAAATGTCAGACACAAACAATGACAGACCAAAAAATTCTTTATTTTTAATTTTAAAGATGATTTTTTTATGACGAGCATCTAATGCCTATCATTAAAGATGAATATGCCCATCATCGAAATAAAAAATTGACAGGCTTGCATCATTGACATCGAAAAATTAAGATGGTAGTCATATTAGCCCAACATTGAATATGTTACATTACGAGGAACGAAAGCCCGCCATCGATAATGTAAGGTGACAAACATGTTTAGTTAGTCATTAAAGAGGACAGATGTCGGACATGTCTAGCCCATCATTGAAGAGGAAAGATGTTGTCCAACATCTAAAGTGCTCGTCATCGTTTCCTTTCGATGTCATTAATTACGCATCATCTTTCCTTTCAGATGTAGGTCAGTGTCCAACATCCATTTTCCAATTTGTAGTAGTGACAATTTTTTATTGATGATATCATCATTGTAATTATCTAGCAACAAGCATGTTGATCTCAATTTTTTTTTTTTCAAATACTTTATTTAATTACTATGATTTGGATTGAATTTTTATTTGGTCCCTAAATTTCCAAATTAATCATTTTAACCACAAATTTTTTTAATAATATTTAATTTTGGTCATATATTTTATTTTTATACTATTTTTATTTTTTAAAATAAAATTCGCATCAATACCAAAATAATTGAATCATTTATCTGTAGAAATTTAAAGTTAGTCTAATGAATACTTTTATATGTTATTTAAGAATTAAAATTAAGTACTATTAAAATGTATGATAAAATTGTTTGATTTTAAAATACAGGGTTAAGTAAAAATTTCACTGAGGTTGTTGTTGGTCGGAGGTAAGGGGCAAAAACGAAGAACGGTTGGAACTTCTATTGGCAAGGGCGAGAACTCCAAAAGGGTTGGGGCAAGGAGAAGCACCGTTCAATCGTTGGAAGACCGTCTTCAAAGGTTCGATGTCGAAATGTTGTCGATTTGAGTTTCAAAGAGGAAGGTGACGGGACGTGAGAAGAATGGCAGAACTCCAAAATTCTTTGTTTGACAGTGAAAATGCGTCGAATAAGGTGAAGTTGCCGAGTAGTCTTGTTCGGAGAAGTGGCTACATTGATGGGCCCAAGGAGAAGAGACAACTATAGTCAAAAGTTGACAGACAACTGTCAAATAGCAGTGATGCAATATTTCGGTGAGGTATAAATAATATGATAATAAATTCCAAGACACTAGAGTTAATGATTAAGGTCCTACGCTCTCTTTTTTTACTAAGGTCCTATGCTTTTGAATCGCATTCTACGCAAGGTCGAAAGTGCAACAAGTGATAAGTATTTTTTTTAATTGTTCTCCACAGAGATTGATGCTCTATAATTATTTTGAGTAGTCTAAGAGTCGTGCAAGAAAAGTAAAGAACATGTTTTAGGTTGGTTTTATATCTTAATGTAAATTTAAACTAAGTAAGGCTCGGGTTAGGGTAATGGGCTAGCAATTTCTAGAGTAAATAGTTAGTGATTAATAAATGTCATACTTCACTTAGACTAAACGTTTGCTCCCACTTTTGTTCACGCTGACTCTGACTCCCGCCGCGAATCAGTGTAGCTTTCTAAATAGTGCATCGTATGTAATATATAACTTTTATCCCCTAAAATCTTCTTAAATGTGCTAGAGAACTTACACTAACCTACTGAACATGGAAGTCAAACTTAAGTTATCTTTTCTTTCAAATTAACAACTTCCAAGTTCATATGGATGATTGGTCAAAAGTTACTATGAATTAAGACCCTTATTCAACATGCATCATTTATTAACTCCTTTTTACCCTAGTACATGTTTCTACAACCCGTATCTTCAACCTTCGCCTAAGATGTTTAGCTAGCCATGATAATAAATATAAAGATAAGAAAAAGACATAACAAACGAATACAAGAAGAAAAGCTAGAATTTATAAAGGTTGTTGTCTATGCGATAAAACAGAACTGCAAACAAAGAAGAAAAACCTAATAGCTACTACAAAATAAATGCGAAGTTAAAGAAAACTAAGATAAATTGCGGTTGCTGAAGGGCACAAATCCTTGTCCCAAGGAATCACAAACTTCGCTTGGAAACCCTAATCCCAATTGCGAGAGAAGAACTCCAAAAATAGACACACTTTTTCTCTTCATTCTTCTCATATTTATAGGCTTCAAGGAGGCTTGGGGATCATGGAATCGGATTTGAGTTGGATTTGGAAAAGATCTTTTGCTTCCAATCGGAATTTAATTAGAAATATCTTTTATTGCATTTTATCTTTTTTTGTTGTATATCCCCTAATTCTCGCGATTTGGTCTAGAAAGATCTTGTGATTCTACAGCTTCTGAAGCATCTACGAAACGAATAATACTCCTAACTCCTGTAGATATAACAAGAAATTAGCAAAGTGTGAAACCTTTAGCATTTAAGTACAAAAAACATTCGACATCCATAATTTACTCTAAAAACTTTATGTTCCGTTTGATAACCATTTTGGTTTTGGTTTTTTTTGTTTTTGAAATTTAAGTCTATAACAACTACTTTATCATAGGTTTTTTCTTACTTGAACATCTACATCTTACCTATATTTAAAGAAACCAGACTAAAATTTGTAAACAAAAAAAGTAGCTTCCAAAAGCTTGTTTTTTTTTTTTAATTTGTTTAGCATTCACATGCCCTTTTTAAGGAAAGATAGATACATTGTAGGAAAGATATAGCACATTGTAGAAAATTTAAGTAAAAATAAACTTGAATTTCAAAAATCAAAAACCAAATGGTTATCAAACAAGGTCTTAGTTTTTTATATCCAGGCTCCTAAATCATACATGCATCTTATTTCTATAAATTTTCTATTTTAATGGCATTCTAATTCTAAATTCATTTAATTAATGCACAATACCATTAGAATATATTAAGATATTAGCCTAAATAACTCTTTATTTGAGAGTTATCAAGCAGCTTCTTCGAGAAGTCCACACGTGGGTTTTATGCAGATGTGAGTAAGCCAGTCGCTTTTTTTGTTTAGGAGGAAGCTTCTAAACTGAATCGAGAACCGATTCGTCTGTTCGACCGATCTAGTTCATGACTCGGTTCAACCATCCAATTTCTTTAAAATGGGTTTGGTTCCAAACGAAACCAATGGCTCAATTGAATCGAGTTTTTTCCTTTCCTTTCTTTTTCATTGTTGGTTAGGTTTAAATTTTCTATGGCTCTGTGTTTTACAGTAGGTTATTTTGGTTAGTTCATATTATTATGAACATGGGGTGAGTTGGTCGACAACGGTCAGTTTGATGAAAGGAAGTGGTCATTTTCATGGTTTTGGAAGAGTATTGTCTTTTTGGGGTTTAACTCTTTCTACCTTATTTTGTCGACAATATAAGATTACCTTTGAAAATCTATCAAAAAATTTGAAATTAAGAGGTATAATACTTCATGTCATAGCAGTTAAGGTGGTTGATCGAAAGATTATCTTTCTGTATACGATCTTTTTTTTTAATACATATCGGGGGAGGGGAGACAAATACATATTCTCGAGATTGAACCTGTAAGTAACGCTGGTGTTGAACTGGTTTACAATCAAACAATGAAACCATTACGTCATTGACCCATTCGGTAAAAGATCTTTTTATTGACTTTACCCTTAAATGTGGTTACAGTCCAATATGTAGAGTTGGTCTAGTATGTGGTCCCTATGAAATATTAGGGTGTTTATGTGTAAACAATGAAGAAAAAGAATGAAAATTTGAAACGTACTTTTCCTCTTTATTAAAGAAAAATAAAAGAATGTTTTCTAAAAAAGAAAAGAAAAAAAGAGAGAAATACTTGTTTTTCGTCAGTGACTCACTCGGTGACAAATCTTATTATTGACTTTACCCTTAAATGTGGTTATGGTTACAGTCCTATGTGGAGTTTGTCCCGTGTGTGGTCCCTATGAAATATTAGAGTGTCGGTGTGTAAAAAATAAAGAAAAAGAATTTCACTCAAAATTTGAAACGTACTTTTCCTCTTTATTAAAGAAAAATAAAAGAATGTTTCTTAAAAAAAGAAAAGAAAAAAAAGAGAGAAATACTTGTTTTGCGTTGGTGACAAATCTTATTATTGACTTTACCCTTAAATGTGGTTACAGTCCAATATGTGGAGTCTGTCCTGTGTGGCCCCTATGAAATATTAGGATGTTGGTGTGTAAAAAATGAAGAAAAAGAATTTCACTCAAAATTTGAAACGTACTTTTCCTCTTTATTAAAGAAAAATAAAAGAAAAAAGAGAGAAATAGTTGTTTGTATTAATCGTAAGAAACCACAACACTCTTCTATCACACGTACACACACATTTGAACTAAGATATCCACAATGATATTGCTAGATGATATATTTAGCACAAAAAGAAAAAAAGGTCTTTTTTAAGAATATAAAATGGAAATATCATAAGTAATGGGATAAAAAACTACCATCATCTCATCCACCCTTAATTTTTTTTTTTTTTTTTATAATAAATTCATTTTCTTACTTAAAATATAATTATAGTTTTTTAATTAATATACTTTTAATTTAAGGTGACCTACACAATTCATTTTATTTTATAATAAATATATTTTTTAAAAAGAAATTCAAAATATTTAAATAATAATGAAAACAAATCAAATCATACCCTAAATCAAACTTTTAAAACCACAATAATATTTTTAAATTAAAATTTTATTTTTTGAAAAATTTCAAAACGTATTTTAAATAAAATTAAATTAAAAATATAACAATATAATTAAAAATAAAAATAAAAACTTATATTTTGATTTGCTTACAAGAGTAATTGCTCGGCAACATGATTGTACACTTAATGACTAAGAGGTTAAAGTTCGAATTTCTCACTCCCAATTATTATAATCTAAAAATACTTTTATTTTGATTTTTAATAAAATATTATTTTGAGTTCCTACAAAATAAATATCTAAAAAAAACGAGTTCTTATAAACAAAAAATAATAATAATAATAATAATAAAACATGTGAATGTTTATAATGTTATATTCAATATACTAATTAGATACATATGTTCATGTTGGATTAACGGTATAATATATATATAGATATATGTTGATTAAGTAAATGTTTTTCATATATATTACTCTTTTTTTTATTACTTTTCATATATATTACTATTAACATGCATTATTATAACTATGAACATGTACATTTAAACAACATGCATCAAAATTGTCAAAAAAATAAAAAAAAAAACCAAAAAACATGCATCAAAATATTTTTTTATAAATAAATTATTATGTTACTTTTAAGTTAAACTTTATTTTTATAAATCTTATCATGTTCTAAGATCGAAAAACTTGTTTAAAAAAAAAAAAAATGGAAACCCTAAAACATTATAATATATATCAAATCTATAAATAAAAGTTGTTTTTGAGTGAATATGTTTTGAGATGGTATAATGGTATAAAAAATAAGTGAGAATCTTTGGAGTATTTGGATGAGTAATTATATGAGAAGTTAATTTTAGTGATTAAAAATGAATAGTTATTTTGAATGGTTGGATATTTTATTAGGATGTGATTCTTTTAACTAGAGATATAAATATTGATTTGCAAGCGTACCTTAAAGTTGATATAAAAAAAAAATAAAAAATAAAAAAATAAGATGAGAGCCAAAATTCAATTTTCATAATTAAATTCATGATCGAAGAGATGAACTATATTATAATTAATAACCAATCTAATGGGCTACCAACCATTTTTATAAAGGTGTTTCAAATTCAGCCCATTTTGTATTAAGATTAAAAAAAAAAAGCACTCCATTTTCTTGAATTTGTCCACTTCCACTTATGGTTTACTTTTTCTGTTTTAATCAGCTGTGAGAAGCAGTTTAATTTATATGTGAGTCGTACACAATTGAAGCTTGACTCGATTGCTTCATCTACCATACTATATTTTATTCTAAAAGATATATATATGATCGTGTCATTAACTTGACACCCACAAATATAAAAACAATGTAGATATTAAATAGCTTTAGGAATCCAAATTTTATTTGCCCAACAATCAAAGTGTTAGGAAGACAACCAACACAAGGACTCAAAATTAATTAAGCACACAACAATTGTCACACAAATATGATAAACAAACCAAAAGGGCAGCAAATAGAAAAGAAAATCTTTGATTCAATTGGTAGCATTTTGAGGTGGAGGATGATGAAACACACATTGTTGTGGATTGGAACTTGTGACCTGCTGTTCATTAAGAATGATAAGCCTTTAATTCATGTAATTTAATCTGACCCATCATCTCAGCCGCCAATGGAAGGCCACCACATTTGTTCATCAACTCCATTTTCAATTCCTTGAGATTTGAGGAAGAAGAAGCTGGAATATGGCCCGAATTCCCGTCTTTTTCAACTTCGTGCTCGAAAATTTTCCAGAATTCTTCTGGGTCTTTCTGAGGAAGCAAACGCCGCAAATTCCCCTCTCCCACCATTACTTTTGCAAGTTTTTCATTCCGGCTCGTCACAATCACAGCCCCGCCATTCCCTCCTCGAAACCCATCTCTCAATTTCTCCCCAATTTCCTCCGATTTTGAATTCAAATTGTAATACCAATCTTTCCCCTGTTCTTGGTTCCCCTCTTCTTGAGCATCGTCGAGCACGATTAGGAAGCGTTTGGATCGGAGTTGGAGGCGGAGGGCGTAGAGGAGGCCGGGGACTGTTTGGCCACCGGGAAATTTGGCGTCGACTACGACTCCGAGACAGAAAAGGATTCTCTTGAGCAGGGCGATTTTAGGATCTTGGTCTTCGGTGAATTTTCTGGACATGGAGACCCAAATTCTTGGGAGAAACTTGGATTTGACATCTGTGCTTTGGAAGAAAGCTTTGCAGAGTGTTGATTTTCCGATCCCGCGGACTCCGGTGATTGCGATTGCTTTAAAGACGTTTGTGCCGCCGTCGCCGTCGCCGGAAAGCATTTTGTTGAGAACCAGGAGCTCGTTTTCGACGCCGTAGATGGTGGAGTTCTCCCTTGGGTCTGTAACCCATATCTTGATTTTGGGATCTGAGTCGGCGGGTTGGATCTCCGACTTAGGATGTCCGCCGTTCATGTCTCCGGCGGCTGTGGGTTTGGGTTAATGCCGGAGTGACTGGCCTTAGATTTGGTTCTGGATTTGGATTATATGCCGACGTAGAAGACGACCCCTTTTTTTATTATTATTTTTTAATTTAAACATGTGCTCTTATTTAGTAGGTAAAGAAACTAAAACAAATTATTGTATACAATTATTCCCAAAAAAAAAAAAATTATATTCAAATAAATTATTGTTGATTAAAATATTATTTTAGTCTTTCGATTTTGATGTTTGTTCGATTTTAGTTAGTACACTTTTAAATGTTCAAATTTGGTTCTTAGATTAGTAAGAAAGCTTAAAAAATAGTCATTTTAGTCAAATGAATTTTTTCTCACTTTTAAATTATTTTCTCTCTCTTCCATCTTTGATCATTTATCTTTTTCTAAGTTTTATCTCTTTTTTCCTTTCTTTCTTTTATTATTCTCCCTTTAATCTATTTTATCAAATTGTTTAACATGAAACAAATTTCCTAGGCCCCGTTTGATAATCATTTCGTTTTTTGTTTTCTGTTTTTGTTTTTAATATTTTAAAAACAGGTTTGATTGATAATCAATTTTAGTTTTTGTTTTTAAAATTTTAAAAATGTTTTTAAAATATTAGAGAAATTCTAAAAACTAAAAAAAGTAGCTTTCAAAAACACGTTTTTGTTTTTGTTTTTAAAAAAGCATGAAAAAAATAGCAAAAAACTAAGAAAAATATAAACAAAATGTGATAATTGAAAACAAAAAACAGTTATCAAACATGTTTTTTGGTTTTTAGTTTTCAAAAACATAAAACTAAAATGAGTTATCAAACATATACGATTTTTATTTTTTAAAACAAAAAACCAAAATTCAAAAATAAAAAACTAAAAACAAAAAATGAAAAACGAAATGGTTATCAAACGGGGTATAAATAATCATTTTCCTACTTTAATTTATTACTTTTTGTTTTTAAAATTTGTAGCTACTGTGGAGCCAAGAAAAAAAAAAGAATGAAAGGAAGAAGAAAAATAGAAAAAGTGGAAGAGAGGTGGATCATTGAAGAGAGAGGTATTGATGAAAGATGGAAGAGAGGGAAAATAATTTATGAGTGAGAAAAAAATCATTTAACTAAAAGAACAATTTTTTTTTTTAAACAAATATAACCATGTTCGTTCCTAGGTTAGACACCGAACTAAAATGATCATTTTAACTTTCGTGATAATTTGAGAACCAAATTTAAACATTTGAAAGTCAGAAATCAAAATAGAACAAATGCCAAAATCAAAAAATAAAAATTGTATTTTACCTATTCATTTTTAATCGCGTTTTAAAATCACATATTTTGGCAATTCATCTATAAAATGTATACGTTCAAAGGTTGCAGCTATTTTAAATGTATAGTTGAATAAAAAGAAATAATTAATATTGTATATTATTACATTTTTATTAGTAATAAATGCTGGTATACAAAGTTCTATATATAGGTGTCATATATGTAAAAAGAGCAATACTTAGGTAATAGTTGTTAAGTATTTTGGAAATACTTACCCCCTTACAACTACATATTTTTATTTTTTTGTAATTTTCTCTCCACTTTAACATTTCCCTCCCCATCAATCAAAACCAATTTTTTTTAAAAATATGTAACTCTAAGGTGGGTAAGTATTTCCAAAATACTTACCCACCCTTACAACTACACATTTTTATTTTTTTGTATTTCTCTCCCACTTTAACATTTCTCTCCCCATTAATCAAAACCAATTTTTTTTAAAAAAGTAAAAATATATGGCTCTAAGGACAAAATACTTACTCATTCTTAACTAATTATTGCTCAGGTAAAAAATAGATTTTCTTTACACATTCATATTATGAAATACTTTTCTTTAAATCTATTAATCAAGGATTAAACTCAACTTATCATCTAATCACATAAATGTTATAGGTTTGAATCTCATATCTTTAAAGATATATATATATATATATACACATTAAAAGACACATAAGGCGAAAATTGATATATTTCAAAATCATATATTATTTTAGTCCTAAGTTTAGATGTAGTTTTTTTTTTTTTTTTTTTTGAGAACCTAAGGTTAGATGTAGTTTCTATTTATTCATATATTTGAAAATTAAACATTTTTAAATCTAGCGTCTTAATTTTCGAAATAATAAATCATGAATAATGTACGAGAATGTTGACGAGACTAAACTCGTTCTAAATTTAAAATACATTTATGAATGAATTATTTTGGTATTAATATGCATTTAGTTTTAGAGATAATAATCATTAGGTTCCATGTAAATTTTGAATAGATTTTTTATTCTTTTAATAATTGAGTTGAAAAATTCAAACCTATAACGAGATTTTTTAGTACATAATTTTCAACCAGTGTTATTATTGTCATTTCACAGATTTAACTATGATAGTCTTAAGCTTAACTTAATTAATATGATATACGAATTTAATATATTAATTAAGTTTTTAATGTATATATATATAGTCTTGGAATTCACTTAAGGGATGTTTGAAGTAAAGAAAATAAAAACAAAACTGAAGGATAAAAATTAGGGAGAAATTACAAAGAAAAATGATTAATTGTATTTAAGACGAATATAATAGTTATAAGAAGAACTATTATTTATGGTGAAGATGATATTTATGAAGAGAATAAAAGAGTAAGTATGAAAAAAAAAATAGCAAGAATGTAAAAAATAAAAAAGAATAAAGAGCAGATGTGATTATGGAAAGAATAATTCTCAACCAAAACATATCTTCTCCATATCTATATAAAATTTAAGTTTTTTATTTTTATTTTTTATATTATTGTAAAATTTAAGTTAAGTAGGTTAGAGTGACACTTTAACTCAAAATAAATGTATTAATAAAAAAATTAAAAATAAATTTAAAAAAAACTTAGAAATAAATGATTCCATCCCCATCCTTTTCTTTACGAGGGAGATGGAATAAGATTTGAGGAAGAATTAGTTTACATTTTTCTTTTACTTTCTTCTTTTAACAAAGATGAAATGTTCTTTTATTATCTCTTCATCCCTCTATTATGATAAGATTTTTTAATGATGTATTTAATCATGGTGTTTTAGTTTTCAAAATGTAATTTGTTTGAGGTTGTTTGTTATTTTTACCGAAAGAGTTTGTGATTTTTTATTGTTAGATGGACATCTAGTTTAATATCATGTTCATAAATTTGATCTATGAAATCTTTGTTTCACTCTCAATTATGAGAGTAGTTCACACTTTTTATTTGTTTTATGCCCCTCCCCCAATTTATACTTTAAAAAAAAAAAACAAGTCTTTACTTTTTTTTTTTTTTCATTAAAAAATGTGGCATTTAACCCTGCAATTAATTTAAAATTCCAGTACCTCAAAAAAAAAAAAATAATAATAATAATTAATTAAAATTCCATATTTAACCCTACTTTAATAGTGTAAAGCATAGTTGGGAAATTTAAGAATACCAAAAAATTTATTGATCTACAAAATTTAGAGAGCAATTTAGGTGATGCTTTGACATGACTTAAATATTGAAGCTCACTTATATGGTTTAATAAGAGTCATATTTTAAATTTTTTTAATTTTATATTTCTACTTTTTTTTAAATTAGAGAAAAATAAGATGTGACTCTTATTGAATTATATGAGTGAATTTTAATATTTAAGTGATGTCAAGACATTACCTAAATTGCTTTCTAAAACTTGTAAAGGCCTATACAATACCATGAATTGAAAAATGATGTTCGTTATTTAGTATATTATAAATAACAATTTTTTGGAATCAAACCCATAATCATAGTATTCAACTGATACCAAACAATAAAATTATTACGACATTGTCTATTTTCATTAAAAAAAATATTTATATGATGTTGAATAACTTAACAACACTAGTGCAGTAGATTTAAAGTTTTTCTTATATATAGAGGCAGACATGAATTGAAAGTCTCACTCATTCCTTTCTTGCTGAGTTTCAAGGCGCTTATTCTCCTTCCAAATCCGATCCCATTTTCACGGTAATTTCTTTCTCTCAAATCTTCCATTTCATTTTTATTTTCATTTTCATTTTCTGTCCATAAATCCGTTCTTCCAATTATTTCAATTTACAGTGAAAGGAAGTACTCAAAACCCTAAAAATTTCTTTCTAGTTGACCCTCAAAATTGTTTCCAGAAATGGATCTTAAGCCTAGAGTTTAGTTTTTATCTGTTGGTAATGACTGGGAAAGTAGAAGCTAGTTTATCTCTTTGCTATTTGATAATTTTGTGTTTTTAGTTCTGAATGCTTCAGGTTTTTTTTACCCCCAATTTAGTCACCCTTGTTTGAAAAGTTTTAACTATTACTGATGGATGTTAGGGTATGTTTGGGCTGTTTGGGCCTCCGTTTATGTAAATGGCCAGGTTATAACCCAACCCGTGTTTGCCTCACCGTTTGTTGAACACGACTCTTTTGTGGGAAACACCAACACCTTTTATTAAGACCACTAAAGAAGAGATTACAAGACAAGTGTTTAGAACTAACACTACAAAATCATTTTAGGACTCTTTTGAAGACACTTTAGAGGATACTACAACTTTTACTTTTTCTTGGATACAAAATATGGTAGTGTGGAGGAATATTTATAGTATGGGCTAGACAATGTAGACTACACATTTGTCTCCACATTTGTCTAGAGTGTTCCTAAACATATCTAGATTTTTCTACTTTTTAGAACATTCTTTAAATGTCCACATAACTCTAAAATTCTAAATACTTCTACACTTTGCTAAGAAGCTTCTAGATAATGAGTTATACTTTAAGTGGACTAATTATTATTCTTGATAATTTGGGCTCTCACAATTATTGGGCTAAACTCCATTGGGCTAGTGATGAACTTTTAACACCGTTTATTATAAATGGTGGTTACCTAAACGCACGTGTCCATTTATCTAAACCTGCGTGTCCGTTTATCTAAACCTACATGTCAGTTTATCTAAACTTTATATTTTTTATTAAATATTTTTATGAATGTTGACTATAAATTTTCTAATATATATATATATATACACGATGTTTTTTAACAAAATTAATTAGTGATTATTTGAAATAATAACTCATGAATTGGGCTTAATTAATAGTATATAATTTTTAATTTTTCTTTTTTATAGTAGTTTATACTTTTTTTTAATTAGTATATTTTATTTATTTCAAATTGATTCACTACTTAAACATTAAGATTTTGGAAAAAGAATTTAAAAAAAGAAACGATTTTATGAAGAATAAAGAAAACAAAACTTAAAGTTGAAATTTGTTTTCATGAGATCAATATTAACTTAAAAAATTAATCTCTAACACATGACTACACCAATGTATAAGTGAAATAGAATTTGAAAAAAATAATAATAAATGTTCCCAAGGGGTGGCGCAGTGGTTGAAGACTTAGACTTTGAAACTATGCTCCCTTCAACGTCCCCGATTGAAAACTTAAAAAATTATGTTCAATATTAATTATAAGTTTATTAAAAAAATTTATTAATTATTTGTTAACTTTTTTAATTTAAATTTAAGTAACTAAAAAAAATTGTAAAAAAAATTTCATAACTTTTCTTACAATAACCTGCACCCCAAACACCGTTTATCATAACCCCTCTTATAATAGCCTCACCTCAAACACTGTTTATTTTAATCCACCATTTTTCATAACCCTCCGTTTATCATAATCCTTCGTCTACAATTACATAATCGTTGTCCCAAACACACCCTTAAGAATTAGGAAAATCAGTTAATTTTGGGTACATTCATAGATTAATTAGTTTTATTCTTAATTGCTTACATATATGAGTTCCTCTCACGTATTTTGGATAACTTTGAATCATCCATAAAAAAATGTTGTATAATTTGATTCTTGGAGATTTCTCTTCTTTTTTGTTCTATTGGTCCTTTAGGCTACCAATCCATCAATCATACTCTCACAATGTTCAAGTTGAATGCTTATGATTCTTTGTGACTTGTGAGTTCACATAAATTTTGAACTTTTTGAGTCAACTCATTAGGTTAGGATTTTGTCATGTATGGTTATCATCAACCAGCTTCAAAATTCACTATTCTTTAATAGGAAGAGTAGAATTGAAAAGTGTTAAGGGACGAGAAATCTTCCCGGATCTCTATATTGATATAATATTGTACATTTTGGACATACAGACTTTGCTTTTGGTTTCACCAATAGACCTCATACCAATGAAGATGTTTGTCCTCCTTTATAAACCCATGATCTACCCCTTATTTAACCAATGTGAGATTACCACTTTCTTTATATTCTCAACAAAAAGTGTTAAAATGTAATGGATGGTAGATGAAGTTAACAAGATTAGAAAAAAAGAAAAAGAAAAAAGCGTAGCTTAGGGACTAAAACATATAACCTTGATTATTGTAATTTAGTTTTTTGTAAACTTGATTGTAATAACAGTATTTGGTTCAGCTATGGAGTCAGAGACAGGGCAACTGGCAACAACGGTGTCAATGCCTAAACTGAGTGAACTGATAATGAATATGGTGAACGATCAGAAGTTTCAAGAAACAGCCAAAATCATTGAACGAAGTTGTGAACCTCCTCTGAATTTGGTCATTGCTGAAATCTTAAAGCATATTGCAGAGGGCAATGTAGATGATTGGACATTGGAAAGAGCTTTGGAAGAGATGGCTGATCGTTGCAGCGTAGGTGCAAAATCAAAGAGTACAAGTCTTTCATTGATGCGGTGTGCGTTTGACATGTTGCCAAGAAGTGACTGGGCAAAGATGAATTGTTGCTGGCACAGCAGAGGGTTTTTTAAGCAGAATCCTCGAGTCCATTACAATGTGTTGATTACAAATTGGATATTAGAAGAATGCTTTGGCCTTGTTGATCGTTTTGATAAGGCATATTATGAGGGACATAATGTTTTAATGAACCTCATAGAGTGTGGCCTGCTCAAAATTGAAAAAGATAATGATGTTGTTATGGAGGAATTGGCAAGTGGCGTTCCAGACAGTCGATATAATGGATTCATTTGGAAGCCTACTTTGGGATTGAGTGGGGTGTATGAGGACAACAAATGGCTAGATCTAGAAAGTCTTGGGCCTGATGATGGAATGATCACAACGTATGAGGACTTGGAAAAAGTTTCAGTACTGCTGGTTGATGGAAATCAACTCAGCCAGGAGGTTATCGAAAAATATTTTTCGACCCCAAAAAATCTCCAAGTTCTTGCCATTTTCAGACCGAGGATCAATGAGTTACCTGAACATTTTATGAAATTGAGTGAGCTTCGTTTTCTTGTGCTTAAAGACTGCGATCTGCTGAAGAAGATTAATGGACTTGGAAATCTGAGGGCATTAACAGTTCTAGAGATATCGAATGCAAAAAACATCGAGGAGATCCCAAGCAATCTATTTGAGGGTTTATCTAATCTCCGAAGCCTTAACTTATCTAAAACTGGAATTAAACAACTTCCTTCCTCCCTGTCAAAGCTTCATGAACTGCGATCCATCAACCTTCGAGAGTGTTTTTGCCTAGAGTCATTGCCAATGTTGAAAAAGCTTTCGAAGCTGCAGCTGCTTGATGTTTCTGGTGCAACTTCATTGGAAAGTCTTGCAGATAAAAGCATAGGGTCCCTTGAAAATCTTCAACTGCTTGACCTTTCTCGAACTAAGGTGGGGCATGTTCCATTTCTTAAGAAACTCAAGAATCTATCTCGTGTATCGTTTAAAGATTGCAAAGAACTGATTAGACTGCCAAACTTTCGAGATTTGAGCGGGCTTCAAGTTCTCGACCTCTCTGGTGCTATAATGCTGAAGGAAATTCAGGACGACACTTTTCCAAAAGAAAATGACCTCAAAGTCCTTGACCTTTCGAGAACTGAAATCAGTTATTTACCTTCCAGCATCTCTAACCTTTCAAATCTTGAGCTGCTAAATCTCTCTGAGATGGTAAACTTGGTTCAACTTGAAGATGACACCTTCAATGAAATGGCATGCCTTCGCCATCTCAACCTCTCAAAATCTATAGTTGTGAACCTTCCTTCCCTTTCTGGCCTTGTTAACCTACGAGAACTTAAACTTCAAGAATGCAGGCTTCAAACGTTACCAAGTCTAATTGCCCTTAAGAAATTGCAAGTCCTTGATATGTCAGGTTGTGATTCTTTTGTGGAATTTGAAGATGAATCCTTTTGCCACATGACCCATCTCCGGATTCTCAACCTATCGAAAACTAAGATTAAAAAGTTGCCTGGCCTCAATGGTCTTGATAAACTCTCTCAACTACTACTAAGAGAATGCATCAATCTTACAAAGCTTCCACCTCTGAGTTCATCTCAACTTAAGGAGCTCAATGCCTATGGTGCAAAGGATTTGAAAGAATGGGAAGCTGTATTGCCCGAAGATATGAATCGATTGGAAATCCTTAACTTATCAGGAACGGGACTAAAATCTTCACCATTGAACAAGTATACCAACCTTAGAGAGCTTTCTCTAAGTGGCTGTGAATTGGATCCGTCACCAAAATTAGAAAATCTCACAAAGCTTGAGGTCTTGGATTTATCAAGGACAATTATCAGTTCCTTAGAAAATATCACAAAACTTGTCAACCTTAGAAAACTTTTGCTAACAGATTGTTCAAAGCTACAAGAGATCCCTAATCTAGAACCACTAGTGAAGTTGGAAGATCTTCGTTTGCATGGGACAGCAATCAGGACATTCCCATGTCAGATGGCTAAGTTTACTCGACTAATGCATCTCGACCTGCCAGAGTCTGCAGATACTCTTGGACTCGATTGGACAGGCATACAATCACTTCCTGGAGAGCTGAACTGGGGTAAATGTGGTATACCCATGGACTCTTTTAAAATTTTGAATGAAAACAGGCTTTCCATGATTGTGAGAAATATGGACTCTTTTAAAATTTTGAAGGGAGTACCTGACATATGGAACTCATGCTTCAGTGAATTTTTCATCTCTGTATGCCCTTTAAAAGAGGGAGAGGAGGATGGAGAAATCTGTATACTTGGAGATGGGATTAGCAGTAGAGATATCTACTTTCATGTCACATCTTATCCACAAAACTATGCCCCTTTTTTAGAAATCCGCAGATTTGAGAGCTTTCCCACTGGTCTTGAGGATGCCATTATGAAGGTCGATTATGTTTCTTTGGTTGAAAATGGGTTTATTAGAAGCTTATCTGAATTGGGCAATGCAAATAATTTAAAAGGCTGTTGGATTTGGAGTTGTACCAACCTGGAGAATCTAATGCAGGAAGACAAGGATAACGACAAGTTGTCCAAACATCCAGACAAGGATAACGCCAAGTTGTCCGAACATCCAGACAAGGATGATCTTAAGTCGTCGAAAAATCCAGACACTGATAACTTTAAGTTATTGAAAAATCTGGAGATCCTATGGATATCCAACCTTCCGAACTTTAAGAGCGTGCATTCTACAGGCCGCCAATTCGAGAGCATCCAAAATCTCAAACAGTTGTACATAGATTGTTGCCCACAGCTTACGACTCTGTTCATGGCCTCTCAACTCCCGTATAACCTTGAGATTCTCCATGTTAAATTTTGTGATGGATTGCAGCATCTATGTGAATCCAAAGAAGGGTTTACCTTAGATAGGTTGCATTCCCTGAATCTGGTAGAATTGCCCGAGTTTAAGGCCGTTGGCCTTGAACTTCCGTCCTTGAAAACAGTTAACATTAAGAACTGTCCTAAACTTAAAGCTACAGGTAACTTATTTGGGCTGGACAATGTAAAAGTTGAACAGAGCACGACTCGCGAAAATTGGGATGGAAGTGTAATCATTGAACCAGGAACTGAGGCAGCAACGTCTCAGACTAGGCCATTGTGATAACTAACTCTTAGCAACAAAGACAGTTGAGGAACATTTTGCTGCCAGAATATGCTTGTTAGTTCTGTTTATATGTTGCTGTTTAATTGGCTGACTTCTTATTTTGTTTTCTCCCTTTCTTAGAACAATTCTAGTTGTGCCTTTGAAGAAATGAGACGCATGACACGAAAGTTAATTTTATTAAGTTAGAAATATTCTCTTTTAGAGGGATTGAGAGAAAAAAAAAATTGGGAGAAGGAAAACTACAAACTCTACTTCTAGGGTAATATGAGAGTCAAATACCGATTTTCAAGATCGAACCCATGATCTTGGGATTAAATTAGATTATAACCAATCAAGTAAACCAACGCTCCATTTTGATGACATGCTACTCTGATTAAAATTTTGATAACTTGTTTCTAATTCACTAGTGTTTGGACACTTTTTGGAATTGGTTTTTTATATGCCTTGTATATTCTTTCAAAATAAACCACTACTTAGAAGGTTGATGCATTAAAATACCACCATTTTGATAACTTGCTACTCTGATCAAAATTTTATGAAGGTTTGATATCAATGTTATTTTTGCAGGTGACAGCATTCTCTTTCATTTCAATGATCAACAACTTTACTTGTTTTGCTGGGATTGTATAAGCTGACATTTAACCTTGTAAGGCTATCACATTTATATATCAGTATTAGTTTTGTAAGGGGTTATTTTGAATTATGACCCATATTCAAACGATACGTACAATGATTGAATTCCTTTTCAAATCTGCACAAGCAGCTTCCACTGCCCCTCCAACAAAAAAGAAATAAGAAAAACTGTAAGTGTGGTTTACTTTTATGATTGCATCTCTGTAATTTTGGGTTTTTTAAATCATTATATAGGTATTAAGAAAAACTACAATTTTCACCTCCCAAGTTCAGAAAATAAATTGGTCGAATCTTACAATGTCCTCCCCGAATAGTTGGCCATTTTATCCAAAAAAGAATATAAAAAATTGAAGTGGCATACTTAGTTATAATATCGGACAACTTTCAAAAAAAAAAATAATAATAATAAATTAAATAAAAAAAAAAAGGAACAAAAGAAAAGAAAATTCTTAATGATGATTGAAACAATCTAGTTTTTTTCTTAGAATTATAAGTACTATGCTACTTGATTATAAAAACAAAACAAAACCAAATAGTAATAATTATAAGGTTAAAATCTGAATTTGTTTCCCGATAGGGTTGGGTCTTAGTAGAAATAGGAATAATATAAGGGTATGTTAGCAATTACTTGGGAAGTAAGTTTCAATTATTTGGAGAGTAAGTTAAGGTATTTTATTATAAATAGAGAGTGTTAGGGTAAGGTTTAGACATCCAATTATTGAGTGATTATTGAGTGAATTATTGTAGGGCTCATAGAAAGTATTCTCTTGAGAGATGAGGTTCCAAGACATATCAAATCTTGGTTTATCTTGTATTTTTTTATCTTTTTATATAATCTAGATTCTGGATCATATCATTTCCACAGTAATTTGTTTTTCATTCTGCATATCCATCTATAATAATATTTCCTGCAAACATTGATCTCCAATAGTTGACTCTTTTTTTTTCCATTTTCATTTTTTTAACACTGAATTGATGATGAAATTAAATAATCAAAATCCTAAAGGCCGTATTTGGATGGCCATTATGCAATCAAGCCACAGTTAGTTTGCCGACTAAAATAACTGGTGAGGTTCACATAAATTACTACGTTTGAAATGAATCATTTTCTTTTTTTTTTGTTATAATAATTTACATCTCAAAAACACATTTATTATAACTCATGTTTTAATCACTTACATCTCAAACACCATTTATAATAAATAATCATATAGGTGTCTGAAACACGACCTTAAAGCTTCTGAACAGTTGACCCTTTCTTTTTATTTATTTTTTTCTTTTTTTAGTTATGTTATGTAACTGTTACTACAATAGTTCAACAACATTAGTGTGACTTATGAATCAAAAGGTTGTGAGTTGGAATACCCAATTCCTAATTGAATTGTTGTTCGAACTAAAAAAATAAGGATAAGGCATACCTAGAGTGACAGGAGAAATGGAGGCTAGATTATTTTTTGCAACGGATTTAAGAGTGAGAAGCAAAATTAAATATGGCCAGAAACTTCCTGACCTAAATTGCCCGATCATATGAATCAATTGTGCAGGTCACCACCATTGAACAAGTATATAAACCTAGTGAATTGCAGACTAGCTACAATTAAATAATTTCACAAAGCTCGAGATTTTGGATTTATCAAGGACCAGAATCAGTTCCTTAAAAACAATCAGAAAACTTTTGAGATTGTTTAAACCTACCAGAACTTCCTCTATTTGCAGTGTTGGTGTTGCCATCCTTCTTGATCTCGAGGCGAAGCGTGGCGACGGCGGCCACTCTTTCACGAGTCAATGTGTGACTAGAATTAATTTAATAAGAATACAGTACAAAACACTTGCTGAAATCTGAAGATATATTACATATATGATTACAGTTTCAATAGTCTATGTGCTATATGTTTTTTCACCTTAACATTCTCCAAATGATACTTACATCATAGAACTCTCTAAGCTATATTACCATCATATCACTTAAAACGTTACGATCTCAAGTAGTTTGGCCTGATCAAATGATACAATCAAATACTATATATCATCTATCACAAATACAACAATACGTAGATCAAGGTAAAGAAGTTGGAACCAAAAGGGTAAATGAATTAAACAGGTTCTCTGGCAAGCCTCACTGGCTTCTCTTTTAGGAATGCTACGTCGCCATTCGGAGCCAGCAGTGAATGATGATCCGATTCCTCCTCTTCGCTCATTGGTGATGTAGAAGATGCAAGAGATTCTGACCCATCATCGTCATCTGAATTGTGACGTGAAGATCAAAGGGAATATTAATTAACAGGAGGACGAGAAAGAATCTTAAGCCATAAGAGCAAAACATGGGTTTAATGTTCATTCCACATGTAAATTGAATTGATCACAAAACAGATGCTTTATTATGATAGGAAATGTGGTTAAATACCATTTTGGTCCCATTGAAAGGTCTTATTCAATTTCAGTCTCAAAACTTTCAAAAGTCTAAATTTAAGTTCATCAAAATTGGTATGATAATAATAAGGGTAAAATATAGGTTTAATCTCTATGGTTGGAAGAAAGTTGGAGCTTAGTTCTCATGGTTTCAAAAACTAGAGTTTAGTCTCTATGGTTTGAAGAAAGTTAGAATACAATCCCGATGATTTGAAGAAAGTTAGAATTCAGTCCCCAAGGTTTTAAAAATTAGAATTTAGACATTATGGTTTTATAAAACCTAAAATATAGTCCTTACTATATGTAATCGCTGACGTTTTAAATACACGGAAGCTCACTATTCATGCAAAAATGATATGATTTTTTTGTTATATCAGTCATTTAACTCATAATTTCAGCATTGACACATGAATAACTGTTGGTTATTTCCTTATATGTAGGGATATTTTGTGTATTTTTAGGGTGATTTGTTATTTACCATTCCTTATTTGTTGGGGACTCTCTATTTAATAAACCCAACCATCAATTGTAAAAGTGTGGAAATATAATAAAATAATTATTTCCCTAAAATCAAGTTGGTATTAGAGCCATACTTGAAACCCTTTTTTTCTACACATGTCGTTGTCGCCACCATCTCTACTGCCGGAATTCCACGGCCTCTCACTCCAACAGCTTTCTTTTGATGGTTTATCTCCAGCAGCATGTTTTTCCAAATAAAAATTGCAAGGCCGCCTCTGCCATCAATACACTCGTCGGAGTCTTTCACCTTCTGGCCATCTCTCTTCGGTTTTTGGCTTGAAAGAATTACTCTTTCCCACACGGTTCAGGTTTACTTATCACTACTTAAAGTTCTTTATGGCATATTTTAAAGCCATTATTCTATCCAATCTTTGCCTCAAGACTTTCAATTTCAATTCTTAAAGATTTTTTGCTATTGAAGTGCTATTAGAATGTTTTCTGTGAACATTGAAAAATAAGTAATTGCGCTGTACAATTACAACATTTTTAATAGCACCATTATAATTAGCATTTATGCAAATCTGAGATTGTATAGCCTCTGTTTTTTGGAAGATAGTTATGATTACAACTCATTTACAATCCGAAGCGGTCAATAGTTTATACCTCAGAACAAGTCAATCGTGAACAGTAACTTTGACCATGAACAGTAACTTTGACCGGAGTTGACTGTTTATCTATCTCGATCGAATTCAGTATTTTCAAATAGTTGACACAAACGGGTGTGATATTTTCAGTTAATTGCTACTGTTGTGTTTATTTGGCTTGGCTTAACCCAATATTTTTGGTGATTTCCGCAACTATTATGTCTAAACTTATTGTTGAAATGACTCACACACAGAGAGAGGGTGAGAATGATCACTCAAGTCCCTCTGTTGAAGAGCATCATCTCTCAAGGCTACTACAATCTGATTTGTCATCCGGTAATCTATGTGTTTCCTTGGTACAAAAAGGTATATATCCTCAAGCCTGCTTTTGTACTAATTCACCTCCATGGATTCTTGATTCTGGAGCCTCAGATCATATGACGAGTTCGTCACACTTATTTGATTCATACTTTCCTTCCTATGCAACCAAAAAAATTAGAATTGCAGATGGAAGCTTCTCTTCTATTGCAGGAAAAGGAACAATTAAATTGACTGAAAAAATCTCTCTACAGTCAGTTCTTCATGTTCCTAAGTTAACCTGTAATTTGTTATCTGTTAGTAAACTATGCAGAGATTCTAATTGTCGTCTCACTTTCTTCGAATCTTATTGCATTTTTCAGCATCAAGACTCAGGGAAGAAGATTTGGAGTGCTAAAATGCTTGATGGTCTCTATTACTTTAATCAAGGTACTTCTAGTACTAAAATAACTCAGGGCCTTAGTAGTATTAGTTTTCTCTCTGATCATGAACAAATCATGCTTTGGCATCGAAGACTAGGACACCCAAACTTCTTCTATCTAAAGCGTTTATTTCCAAATTTATTTAAAAATGTTGATTGTTTTTCCTTTCATTGTGAAAGCTGCGTTTTTGCAAAAAATCATCGTTCTACTTATCCTAAAAAACCTTACAAAGCCTCGAAACCATTCTACTTAATTCACAGTGATATTTGGGGTCCATCTAAGGTTATGACTCGTAGTGGTAAGAAATGATTTATGACTTTCATTGATAACCATACACGTTTCTTGGGTTTTTTTAATGGAAAAGAAATCTGAGGTGAAAGATTTGTTCAAACACTTTTATAACATGATTGAAACCCAATTTCAAACGAAAATAAGAGTTTTACACTTTGACAATGGTACAGAATACTTTAATGAACACTTGAATATTTTCTAAAGGAAAAAAGGCATTTTGCATCAGTCTACTTGTCGGGAAACTCCTCAACAAAATGGAGTTGCAAAAAAGAAAAATAGACATTTACTTGATGTTGCACGTGTCGGAATGTTTTATATGCATGTTCCAAAGTATTTATGGGGGGAAGCCGTCCTTACAGCCACTTATTTAATAAATAGGATGCCTAGTAAAGTCTTAAATTTTAAAACTCCCCTAGAATGCCTCAGAACTGTTTTTCCAACTAATCGCATATATTCTGATTTACCTATAAAGATTTTTGGGTGCATTGCATATGTTTTTTCTCGTTCAAAACTTGATCACAGAGCTGTGAAATGTATATTTTTGGGTTATGCTTCTAACCAAAAAGGGTATAGATGTTTTGATCCTCAGACAAAAAAAGTTTTTGTGAGTATGGATGTCTCTTTTTTAGAAAAACAATCATATTGTCCCCCAAATTCTCTTCAGGGGGAGAAATCATGTGGAGAAGATAATTTTTGAGAAGTTCATGAACCTCTTCCTTGTGTTCCTCACGATTTGTCTAGTCCTTTGATGTCGAATACAAAATTATTTCATTCAGAGGGAGAAATACTACAAAATGATTTTGCAAGTCAAATTCCTGAATTACAGGTTTATACAAGAAGAACAGTCAACCAAAGGAATGAGAACCAAAGAGTTATTTGTACACAAACTCAGTCTGAAACTCTGGAAAATGATGTTGACAATACTCTTCCTGTTTTAAATAATGAATGGTCCATAGCAATCATGCTTCTTTTGTCTTTGATCTCTCAACTGTTCCTCTTGATGCTCCTGTTCTCAATGTTGAAATGTCAGTTAACCCATCTTCTACTCTTAACCTTGTTCAAAACACCTTACCTGCTAACTCTGATCTTGATCTTCCTATTGATATTAGGAAAGGGACTTGAACATGTACTAAATATCCTATAGCAAAGTACATGTCATATGAGAAGCTGTCCAATAGTCATAAAGCCTTTACCTCTAGGATAGACAACCTTTTTGTTCCAAGGAATATACAAGAAGTCCTCGATGATCCAAATTGGAGAGTGGCAGTCGTGGAGGAGATGAATGCTCTGAAACAGAATGGAACTTGAGAAATGACTGACTTGCCAAGAGATAAGAAGACAGTGAGATGCAAATGGGTGTTCACAGTAAAATGAATGTCGATGGTTCTGTTGAAAGATATAAAGCTAGATTAGTAGCAAAAGGCTTCACTCAAACCTATGGAATTGATTACCAAGAGACCTTTGCTCCAGTTGCAAAAATCAACTCATTAGAATACTCTTGTCTCTTGCAGCTAATTTGGATTGGTCACTTCATCAATTGGATGTTAAGAATGCTTTTCTCAATAGTGATCTACAATAAGAGGTATTTATGAACCTACCACCCAGTTTTGAAATGGAACTTGGAAATAATAAAGTTCGCAGATTGAAAAAATCATTATACGGTCTCAAGCAGTCTCTGAGAGCTTGGTTTGAACGTTTTGAAAAAGGAATCACTAGCTATGGATATCTTCAAAGTCAAGCAGATCATAACATTTTCTATAAACACTCTGAAACTGGTAAAATTGCTATTCTAATTGTTTATGTTGATGACATTATCCTCGCAGGTAATGATGAAAAAGGATTGATAAATCTTAAAACCAAGCTTGCAAGTGAGTTCCGAATCAAAGACTTGGGATCCTTAAAGTATTTCTTAGGAATGGAGTTTGCGAGATCTAAAAAAGGTATCTTTGTTAACTAGAGAAAATATGTTATTGACTTACTTCAAGAGACAGGTTTACTTGATTGTCATGTAGCAGAAACTCTTATCGAGCCAAATGTGAAGTTACAAGCTGCAAAGACAGAAGAAGTAAAAGACAGAGACAAATATCAAAGACTTGTGGGTAGACTAATCTATCTCTCTCACACACGTTCAGACATAGCATTCGCAGTCAGTATGGTGAGTCAGTTCATGCACTCGCTTGGTCTAACTCATTTTGAAGCCGTTTATAGAATTCTGAGGTATTTGAAAGGTACTCCAGGAAAAGGTATATTGTTTAAAAGACAGGGTCATCTAAATATTGAAGTTTACACTGATGCTGATTGGGCAGGCAGTGCCACAGATAAAAGATTCGCTTCTGGTTATTGTACTTTTGTTGGAGGAAACTTTGTTACATGGCGAAGCAAAAAACAAAATGTGGTGGCTAGAAGTAGTGCTGAAACAGAGTTTAGGGCGTTAGCTCATGGCATTTGTGAAGGTATATGGATAAAAAGAATATTGGAAGAGTTGAAAATTTTTCAAATGACACCTATAAGAATTTTCTGTGATAACAAGGCAGCTATATCTATTGCTCATAATCCAATTCTTCATGATAGAACGAAACATATTGAGATAGATAAGCACTTCATAAAGGAAAATGTTGAAGCAGGAACGATATGCATCCCTTATCTTCCAACATCAGAACAAGCAACTGATATATTCACAAAAGGCCTTCCAAAGCTCCATATGATAAACAAGCTGGCAATGGAAGACATCTTCAAGCCAGCTTGAGGGGAAGTGTTGGTTATTTCCTTATATATAGGGATATTTTGTGTATTTTTAGGATGATTTGTTATTTACCATTCCTTATTTGTTGGGGACTTTCTCTATTTAATAAACCCAACTATAAATTGTAAAAGTGTGAAAATATAATAAAATAATTATTTCCCTAAAATCAAGTATAACTAACTTTCAAGTACTTAATTCACTAATGATTAGAAACGGCGCAAACTATTTTTTACGTTTTATCAAAACACACGGACTAAATTCTAATTTTTAAAACCTTAGGTACTAATTTATATATTTCTTCAAACCATAAGGACTAAACTCTAGTTTTTTAAACCATGAGAACTAAACTCTAACTTTCTTCAAACCATAGGAACTAAACTTATATTTTACCCTAAAAATAATAAATTCTATTCAAGAACTGACAAAATGTAAAGATGATTTAAAAATTTATATAAGACCAATAGAGGCTAAACCTTTTGGAAATGTGAACAATATATTAGTAGTATGAGCTAATTTTAAGATTTATTGGAAGTATGAAGACTAAACTTGGATATTTGAAAATATATGAACTAAAATAAAACAAGTCCCAAAGTCTAGAAAACAAAATAGTTTTTAACCTAATTAAGTCATCGAACCCCAAAGGAAATCAATTCTCAAGTGAAGAATGAAAATTAATTAACAACCAGAAGAAAATATTCAGAAACATACCTGAATATGCTGGATGGTCAGGAAGGTGTCTCACAGCTGAAATCTGAATGCTTTCTGGAAGAAGACAATTGCAGAATGAACCTGAAACTCCAAATAATGGTTTAGTCAGGTCAGGTAAAAGAATTATGCAAGCATCAAGTACCCTAAGCAAAATACAAGAATATATAGTAGCTAGTGTTCAACCTTTCTACACAAAAAGCCAATGGATAACAAACGCTTCAACAGGACAGACGACAGTGTTTTTTTTTTTTATAGGAAACGAAAACATTTTCATTGATAAGATGAGATGAACGTGTGGGATGGACGATAGTGTTAAAATCATATCGGATAAAAGAACTATTTTCCCCACTTATCGTTAACATATATGATTCAAAATCAAGTGATGCATCTAATAGTTTACAGGTGTTGTCACGTAGATGGCAATGTCATTCTAATATGGGAACCAAATAAAAGTGAATCCTAAAACTACATAGTTGTGCAAAATCAAGAATTATTAGATCAAGTATAGAACAAAAATACAAATTATCCATTTTATTTCACATTTTTTAATGCGTTTCATCAAAGTTCACACCCAAAAAACATGCCACATTATCATACACCTCTTATTCAACACAAATTTTAAGCATTCCTATGGAAATAACGGTATGGTAAATGTCAATGAAATGAGGGACCAAAGGAGAGCAGTCAAAGATTTAAAGATTAGCAATGAAAGTTTAGTAAAAACTTCAAAGACCAAAAATAGCACTAATACTAGTTCTAATATAAGGGGACAGAATAGAAAACTTGGTTACTGTATTTACGAGTAACAACTCAAGGAGATCTCAAGGTACTTTCTAACACACAGTTGTCCAATCGATTCTAACCAAGCTTATAGCTTGACACAGAATTGCATGTTGAAGAAGAAAATAGTTCTTACCAAATCGAGCAAGCCGATTCACCCATCCAGGAATGGGCTTCCCTGTTAGACGCATGCTGATGTCTTCTGTAAAATGGTTGCAATTTTTGGCAATCAAATGATATGTGTCACCATGGTACTCTGAAGAAAGATGCTCCATGAACAACCGAAATTCTGCATGAGACAAATCAGTGCTTCCTAATAACACTGACCTTCGGAAGATAAATCCAGAGCAACTTTTTGGCTCTACCTCGAACACCCCACTGGTAGGGTACTCATGTGCTCCAAAGCCATACTCCATGCCGTGAACTGAGTATAAAATCAGGTAAAAATGACTATATGCCAGGATGCAATGCAAACAGAACAATGCATCTAGTTTGACAATGAATTTTCAAATGGCAGCATTCATCTTCTTTTTTTTTTTTTTTTTTATATAAGAAACATTTCATTGATAATATGAAATTACATTATAGGATACATATAGCATATAATAAAACCTAGAGATCGATAATGGATCTCCAGGAGCTATTTAAAACATCAAAGCTATAAGAATGAAATAAAGGGTTTAGTTTACACCAAGATATGACATTGAGCGTGATGGTGTCAAAAAAATGGCTATAGGGCGAAGTTTTATCCTGAAAGATCCTCCTATTCCATTCATTCCATAAAAACCAGCAGAAAGCGCATACAAAATGCTCCCAAAGAAGCTTCTTTTCGTTTTGAAATGGGTGGCCAAGGATTGCCTAAGTGATGAGGGATTTGGCATCTCTGGGAAGAACCAATTGCCATCTAAAGGTGCTTCTCATGTCGTCCCAAAAGGATGCAGCAGCAGTGCAGCTTATGAAGAGGTGATTTGCAGATTCTAAATCCTTTTTACAAAGCACACACCAATGAGGTGATAAGGCACAATGAGGGAGGCGCCTCTGTAAATTATCTTGGGTCAATATGGTTCCACGAGACAATTCCCACACGAAAAATTTTATTTTTTTGGAGAATTTTCCTTTCCAAATGGCTTCTACAAAGTTGGATATAGATCCTGATGTTTCAAGGTTTGTAGCATTAATCATCGAGTGCACAGAGAAAAGGCCATTAGGGCAGGCCGCCAATAGGGCTTGTCAACACCATCAGTAAGAATGATTGGGTTTAAAACATTTGTAATCGAACCGTATTCAAAAACTTCGTCGTCTTTCAGGTTTCTTCTCAGACCAAGGTTCCAAAAGATAAGGCCGAATCCCATAGAGTGCTAACCTTCATTTCTTTATGATTTGACAAGTTATACAATAAGGGAAATTGGTTAGCCAATGGACGATCACCGATCCAAATGTCTTCCCAAAAAAGTGTGTCCTTGCCATCTTTAATGTTGATAGAGACATTTCCAAGGACCTGCTGCCTATTGCTATAAATCGGTCTCCATGGTCCTTTTGATGTCTTTAATAAAGCAGGAGCTCTACCAAGCTTACAGATGGAAAGTTCATATTTCGCTTCAATAACTTTCCTCCATAGAGGATTCTTTTCAGTGATAAATCTCCAAACCCATTTGGATAGGAGGGCCTCATTCTTTTTCTTCATACATGTGATCTCAAGACCACCATGCTCAATAGGAAAGTGACTGTGTTCCATTTTATGAGATGCATTCCTCTAGTATCCTTACTCCCCTTCAATAGGAAATTTCTTATCAATCTTTCAAGCTTGGATATAATTTTTTACGGCATTTTAAAAAGAGACATGAAGTATGTAGGCAGGTTAGCAAGGGTGGCATTGATCAGTGTCAGTCTTCCTCCTTTAGATATAAAATTATTCCTCCATGATGATATTCTTTTCTCAACTTTCTCAAGCATCGGTTCCCAAAATGATAAAGATTTTGGTTTCCCATTAAGAGGGAGCCCAAGATAAGAAATTGGCCAAGTTCCACGTTTGCAACCGTAACGCGCAGCAAGGTTCTTCAATTCATCCTCCTGAATATTAATCCCCACAATCTCGGATTTATTAACATTAATCTTAAGCCCCGACATGCCTTCAAAGTAACGAATAGTCTTCAACATCTCATCAATAGCAAGTGGATCATAAATAGAGAATAGTAGAGTGTCGTCAGCAGAGAGTAGATGACTAATAGATAATGAGTCCTTTCCCACCGAGAAACCCTTTATCTTGTTTTCAGATTCCGCTTGTGAGAGAATTCTACTCAATCCATCCATAATCAAGATGAATAAGAAGGGGGATAAAGGATCTCCTTGACGAAGTCCTCTAGTAGCACCAAATTTGCCCCTAGGCCTACCATTGATGATGATAGAAAAATTAGTAGAAGAGATGCATCCCCTAATCCAATTTCTCCATATTAGTCCAAAACCTTTGATACGCAGAATATTGTCCAGGAAAGTCCCAATCAACTGTGTCGAAAGCTTTCTCAATATCGAGTTTTATGACAATACCTTGCTTCTTTTGTCTAATCCGATCCTCAATCAGTTCGTTTGCAATGAGAATGGGGTCTAAAATCTATCTACCCTTAACAAAGGCAGATTGATATTCAGATACAGTGGATGGAAGTACCTTTTGAGTCTTTGAGATAGCACTTGCGCGATGATCTTATACATACAGGCAATGAGGCTAATTGGTCTGCAGTCTTGTACCCCTTTAGCATCCACTTTCTTTGGAATCAAGCAAATATAAATCTCATTCAGACTAGCATTGACAATAGCATTCCTAAAAAACTCGTGGAACACCCTTAGAATGTCAGCCTTGAGAATGTTCCATGATTTTTTAAAGAACTCTACAGTGAATCCATCGGGACCCAGAGTTTTGTTGGTGCCCAAATTACATAATGCCTTCCAAATTTTAGCCTCTGTAAATACACTTTCAATAGATAGAGCTTGTTGATTTGTAATAGGATCCCAATTAATAAGCAAGGGCAAGGCTTGTGTAGTAGGCTGCTTTGTGTATAATTTTTGGTAAAATGAAAGAAAGTCAGTTTCAATCTCTTGATCGTCGGTGAGGCAACAGCCATTGGAGTCCAATAATTCAATAATCGAGCTCTTTCTTCTTCTGGCGGCAACAATCCGGTGAAACAGCTTGGTATTTAAGTCACCCTGGTCAAGCCATCTTGCTTTACAAATCTATCTCCACATAGTCTCCTCTTTGGTGGCTATGGCAAGGAGTTGAGCTCTGATAGATGTCCACTGAATGGCTTGTACCTGTTGAAGCTGACTAGATTCTTCAATGTCATCTAATATTCCCAATTCCATGGTTAGTTAACCTTTCTTTTCAGTAATGTTGCCAAAAACTTGTTTGTCCCATTCCTTCACCACCTGCTTAAAGCCTTTAAGTTTTATCATGAAGCCATGTCTCGGCCAGCCACACAAAGGAGTAATAGACCACCATTCAGATAATAGCTTATTGAATTCATCCTGTTGTAACCACATATTTTAGAACCTGAAAGGTGTAGGGCCCCATCTTTGGTTGCCAATCGTCAACAACAAAGGAAAGTGATCAGATGTAGGCCTTTCAATTCTCTTAACCTGTATCTCCTTAAAATAATTTTGAAACTTTCCAAAAATCAAAAATCTGTCGAGCTTGGATAAAGTTGGAAGAGTGCGAAAATCAGACCAAGTATAAAGGCCATTAGTCAGAGGGCTCTCAGTTTGGTCAAAATCTTCAATGAAATTGTTGAAGCTCCTCATGTCTGGTGAGACACTTCTATGATTAGTTCTTTCATGAGGCCAGCGAATAGCATTGAAATCCCCACCAATGACCAATTTACCATTACTTTCCATAGCCATCTTCTCAAGCTCCTCCCAGAAAGCAGGGGAGGGATCGGTGTCAGATGGACCATACACGCCCGATAGCCAAAAAGAAAATCCATCAGCTAAAGAGAAGAGGATGGATAAAGTGAAAGAACCTCTTTTGATATCATTCAATGCCATGGATGGATCATTCCACATGATAAGGATGCCTCCCGATGATCTAGTTGAGTCCAATGCAGTCCAAGCCACATCCCTAACACTCCAAATGGATTTGATTAACTCTCTGTCCATCCGTCTAACTTTGGTCTCTTGTAAAATGACTACCATTGGATTGTGCTTTAGAATAATAGTCTTGACAATAGCACGTTTGTCTTTGCAGCCCATACCTCTGATATTCCAAGAGAGAAAAATCATATAGATGAACTCAACCCTCCCTTGTATTCCTCTCGCGAGGTTTTCCATATTTGATTGCCGATTGAAGGTTGATAATCTCCCTGTAATAGTTACCCTTCTTCCTATTTTCCTTCATTAATTTGGTAAGTTTGGTAGGAAGAGGTAAAATGCCATGCCCCATGGTTCTCAGCCAAGGAATGGTGACTTCCAAATAAACAGATGGATGGATGTTGGGATCAAGTTTGAAACGCGGTCTCCGATAATAAGCCTTAGAATGCTTAATAGATGAAGGTTGATCCTGTGCGGGCGAGTAGGCAATCGGAAGGAGGGAAGGGGTTTTGAGAGAAGGCTTGGTTGGAGAGGGAGAGGGTGGATACGGAGAGGATAGGCCTTCAGTGTCTGACAATGCAAGGGCCAGTGGGTTTGTAGAATGTTTTGTGCCGGGGATGAAGAAAGAAGGTTTTTTGTTAATGGTTATGGGACGGTAGGGTTGGCAGAGTAAGGTCGATGGGTTTGGAAGGGTGTGGGACAAAGGGGAGTAGAGGGTGGGCCTGGGATCAGAAGTGAAACCAAGGGGAATAAGATCAGTATCTGGGATAAAAGAAGGGGATGACTCGTTTAAAGGCAAATATCTATTGGATAAAAACAGTGTGGGGCCCTCACTGTACAGAATCGTACCTTGTTCATTAATTCCTGGGGGATCTCTGTTCAATGAGGGACTGTTTGATGGCTGATGGGGGTCAATTCCCGACTGGCTCCGCCGCCCAATGGGGACTTCTTGCAAAGTGGCATTTTCAACGATCGCTAGAGCATCGGTTACCGGAAGAAAGTCGAGTTCAGCCGATAGAAAGGGGTCCATCTTGATGGGGTTGATCGATCTCTGCAATATAACAGATGGATCCATAACTCCGTATGGGTTTGGCTTTGATGTATAAGATCCACCAGCTTCTTTTGGACGATAAATCAATCGTTGCTTTGTCCTTCCAATATTAATAGATTTTCCTTTGACAATGGTGTTTCTGTTAGAGTGTGTTTGTTTTTGGTAAAAAAGAGTGGAGTGGAAGAGAATGAAGTGGTTAGTAGTAGTTTGAAGTGGTTAACTAC